>MU182957.1:0-51754 GCA_016904865.1 Pissodes strobi | reverse complement strand
AAGAAAAAGCTATAGTAGGTCACGCGTTAAAAGTCAGCGAATGGGGGTTCCCTTTTAGCCGCATCGATTTACAACATTTGGTTAGCGACCTACTAAACAGAAAGGGAGAGACGGCGCCTCAATTTAAAGAGAACATGCCAACTCTTAGATGGGTCACTAAGTTTATTAAGCGACATGGAGAGCTGAGCCACAGATTAAGTCAAAATCTTAAAGTTTCGAAAGCTGAATTAACACCAGAATAATTGAATAGGTATTTCAACTCACTGAAAAAAACTCTGCTCGTCAATGAAGATGATTTTATTGATCGCAGTAGGATTTATAACTATGACGAAACTAACCTGGCGGACGATCCAGGTAGAAAGAAGTTCATTTTTAAAAAGGGAACCAAATATCCTGCTCGAGTGCGTGATTCTGCAAAGACCAGTGTGTTACTTATGTTCTGCGGATCCGCCAGTAGGATGATGTTACCTCCGTACGTTGTGTATAAGGCGGAACACATTTGATCAACATGGACGGAGGTAGGGCCCAACGTTAGAAGACAGCACAAGGATGGAAAAATTGTCGTGCTTGGTGACAATCTTGCCAGCCACTTTTCTTCACAAGTGCTCGAATGCGCCCAAGAAAACGGCATTTTTTTTGCGTGCTTTCCCAGAAATTCAACCCACTTGTGTCAGCCTCTGGACGTTGCGTTTTACGCACCGTTGAAGAGGAAGTGGCGTAATATACTTGATACCTGGAAAAGTAATCAAAAAAAGAAATCCCAGGTTATCCAAAAAGACCAATAGCTCAACAAAATGACCCTCAACAGAATTTAGTTTCTCAAGTCGTTGTGGATATGTTAAAATCCATGAGATACGGCAATCAAGATGTTCCTAGGAAACAAAGGAAATCTAAGATTAACCTCCAGCCTGGTCGAGGAATTGGCTTAGAAGATCTTCAGTCCAAAAATGATATTAATCCAGAAGCAGGTTCATCATCCAAACAAGAAAAGGTGGCTAAAAATAAAAAGCCGCAAGCTAATATGATTAAAAAGCCCTCCTTTGATGAACTTAGTGACGAGGATTCAACTGATGAAAATTTGAATTTGGCAGATTTTAGGGAAATATTTAAAGAAAAAATTGATCCTGTTGATCCAGAAAAGGCAAAGGTATTTGCTGCGGGTGATTATGTAGTGGTATCTCTAAATACTGCAAATAACAAAAAGAAATACTATGTTGCTCAAATAACTTCCGTTGCACAAGAATACGAGGTAAAGTTTATGAGAAATAAATATTCCAAATTTATTTGGCCCGTTGTGGAAGATATTTCGATGGTAACCAAAGACTCTATTGTCTTAAAATTAAATACATTTCATGACACTAAACGTGGTTTACTATTTCCTGAATTGGAGCATTTAGAACTAAAAATTGAATAAGTAGGTATTAACATCCTATATCAAAAATGTTTGTTTGTTAGTTAATTAGTTTAGTTCTATTCAGTTTGTACGGATTTTTCTGACTAATAATAATTTATGATTAATGCAATAAACCTTTGTTTTCAACCTAATTTTTTTATTTTTTTATTTTAAAAATAGCAAAATGCTCACCAATTTTTTTTAAAACGATTAGGATGGTCAAAGTTATAAGATAAGAGCCCTAACTTTAACTTATCGTCGCTTTTAAATAGCCGGTCAATGTTATCTCCACCGTCTGTAACTTTGATCACCCTAGTTTTTTTTTAAATTGTCGTTATAAAATTTTGGATTAAAAAATCAAACGGCAAAATCATAAGCCATATTCTAAGCCCCCATGTACGTCTTTAAATTATTCAAAAATCTTACGCCAAAACGAAGATATTCAACCTCAAAGTTCAAAATCGGTCAATGTTACGTAACTTTACGGTAGATTACCGTTTTGCAATCTACTTTACTGTTCAACTACTAAAGAACTGGAATCAATTGTTTTATTTTAACTAGACTCGAAAGATTGTGGATATGTTATACAGTAATAATTAAGGTAGTTTTGAATCCATTTTCAAGTAGAAACAAATAGTTGAATCATATTGCCCATATATTCTAAGAGCTAGTGAACCATCCGAATAACCCGTTTCCCACAAAGCTAGAAAATTTTTAAATTAGGATTTATTATCGGTCAATTATGAAAATACGAGTCTGGCAGGCATCTCGCGGTTGCGTCATCATCCCTTAAATTTTTGAAAATGTCAATTTTTTTTTAATCTTCTCCCACAAGGCTACAATTTTAATACGTTGTAATTTACATAACTTTAAGTGTAAAAAAAAATTGACAACCTATTTTGAAGGTTGCAAGTAAGTGCCAGACGATAGCAAAGTTGTCATCGGGATAGTAATTCATAACCTGCTCCCACAAGGCTGAAATTTTAAGGGCATATTCTATCAATAATTTAAAAAGTACATGTAAACAGCCAAACTATTTTGACGGTTGCAAGTGTCTGCCAGACGAGTATATAATAGTCATGACGCTCGATGGGAGTGCGAGCGTATCAGACTTGTTCGAGTTACAATGTCAGAAAGATAGAATACATCTATTGTGTATAGGCATTCCAAAAGTAATTTAAAGGAAAAAGTGAGTGCTCATGAGATGGTGATTCGTATATATATGAGCGAGTGAGATGAAGGAACCGGTAAGACCAGCTGGTCATTTAAAACCATTGATTTGTATAGGAGTGGATAAGCAATAGCCGCCTGTCGCACTATTCAAAAGTGACAACCTATGGGCGAAAAAACAGGTTTCTGCGCATGACAAAATCGACGCAAAATGGAAAAACGTAAACAAAGATACCGTTTTGTCATGCGCACTAAAACACTTGCCGTCTTAGCAGGCGTCGGTCAGGATCGAACTTGGCTTTTGTCTTTGACGTGTTTTCGTTTTGACGGCGCGGCGTTTTGAGTTAATAATTCGAGTTTTTACTTTTTTTTTACTTTCTTTGGACCTAGTGTCTGTAGTTGCTTAATTAGTTTTAGTTTAGTGGTTCACGTTTGTGGTTTGTGCGTACTCTATTTAGATTTTCGTTTAAATTGGACAATACGCACATAAACAATGGGCGACGCTACCAAAATAGAATCCCGAAAGTGTATGGTTGTGTTTTGTAGTAGTAGAGGCAAATACCCAGGATTTCCTATTTCAAGTAAGTCTAATTATTATAAGTATTACTTATTTATACCTTATTGTTTGTTTCACTATGCTAACTGGGGCCCATTTAACAATCGGCAAGACTCCTCTACCGAATATTTGGTGAAATAATCACTTTCGAAGTCCAGGCCTGCCTATTTACCTTCACGGTGCAACAACTAGCTCCTACTAATTTTCTAATGCGCAAGTCCAAATAGAAATATCTTTGTTTACATTTCGCGGTCGTAAATTTGCCATGTTTGGTATATTTATTGCTTATCCACTCCTATACAAATCAATGTTTAAAACGCAGTCAGCATCGGCACAGCTTATTCACTGCCAGCTAGTCCTCTCTACCGAAATCGGAAAGTTGGAATGTCCACAGTCGAGTGCGCATCGGTATTTTTAATAGACAGTTAATTTTAAAATTAATTTTCGCTTCAAAATCCTCGATAAATTCCCCCGAAGCCACGGCTATCGCCCTAAAAAAGTCCGAAATTTCGGATTTTAATACAATTTAGCCATTTAAAATCGTTTTTAGACGATAAAAAAGGTTATTTTAATTAAACGAACTGTCAAAACTATTAATCAGATGCCCAGACGTTTAAAACAATATTGAGTCATGGTCCTCTTCTAAGATTTGCACGGCACTTTCCCAAATCAAAGGATGCCGCCGCAAGATGACTAGGTGGTAGTGAATAAGCTGTGGCAACCAAAGAATAAAGAAGAGAAAGGAAGGAGCTTGTGCGCCGTTTGACACTTAATACGTGCGACGAACTCCTGAGACATCGAGGAGGCTGCGGAGGAACCTAATATGACACATTCTGACTTTATGTTTTGGTGCTTCCTACGTTTTGATAGCATTTCTTGTGTTTAAAGCTATTTTTTGCGAGTTACTTTGATTTGGAACATTGTTTATTTGTTTAGTAATATTATTGTAGATAATGCGTTAGTTCATATAGTGTTTATATAGATATTTAGTGATAAAAGTGTGTATTTTGGACTAAAGAAGCAAAGTAAACATGGTTACTTGTGCAGCTTGTGATCTTTCGAAAACCCCAACAAATTCAGAACTTGGAATAACATTTCATCGGTAAGTAGGTATTTTACCCCTTATTTTTCTGTTTTTTACCATTTAATAAAGCAAAATTATAAATTGTCTAATTGTCAACAAATAGGTGACAGATCTAATCATGAGCGTACCCGTAAAAAATATAGCATTAAAAATCAATTTTTGCAAGAATATTAGACAGTGCTAAAAGTATTTATACTTGACATGTTAAAGTTTATTCTGCCAATAAAATGCTAAAATTAATTATTTGAATATATTTGGGCATTTGAAATGCAAAAATAAGCAAAATATGGTTAGAGAATAGTGCGTTAGTTTTGAAGGGTGCTTCTTCAATAAAATTAGGTAGTACATATTTTTTTAATATGAAGCACACTTCAAAACTACCCCACTATTATCTAACCATATTTTGCTTATTTTTGCATTTCAAACGCCCAAATATAATCAAATAACTAATTTTAGCAGTTTATGGGCAGTATAAACTTTAACATGTCAAGTATAAAAGAAAAGTATTTATTACTTTTAGCACTGTCCAATGTTCTTGCAAAAATTGATTTTTGATGCTATATTTTTTACCGGTACGCCCATAATTAGATCTGTCACCTATTTGTTAACAATTAGACAATTTATAATTATTTTGCTTTATTAACTGGTAAAAACCGGAAAAATAAGGGGTAAAGTAGGTACCTACTTACCGATGAAATGTTATCCCAAGTTCTGAATTTGTTGGAGTTTTAGAAGGGCCACAAGCTGCACAACTAACCATGTTTACTTTGCTTCTTTAATCCAAAATACACACCTTTACCACTAAATATCTAATTAAACACTATATGAATTAACGCAATATCTACAATAATATTACTAATGAAATAAACAATGTTCTAAATCAAAGTAAATCGCAAAAAATAGCTTTAAACACAAGAAATACCATCAAAACGTATGAAGCACCCAAACATAACGTCAGAATGAGTCATATAATATAATATACTATACTGTCATGCCTTATTTAAAATGAATCTAACCCCAAATTTGCAAAAATTCGCTTTCATTGTATTTACTCAGTCGTTTCAGTACTAAAAAAGCATTACTGGAAAGAAAAATCCCAAAAAAAATTGTAAATGACAGCAATTTACAGACAATTTTACAAAATATCTTAATGCCGACTAATTTATTAGATATTTTAGTGTTATTTTAAATGCAAGCTATTATAGGATTTAACGGATAGCATTTTTAACGTTATGTTTGATACTTTCAAATATGAAAATTAAACTTCTGTGTGTAAATTTCAGGTGCATAAAACCAGAAAGTTGGGTTTCTTTTTCGGATAAGTGCTGCTTTTTACATACCTCGTAACCATCACGACTTTTCTCAAAAAATCCTCGGATTTCTGATAAAACATTAATTGTTTTAATTTTATTACTAAATATTCAGAAAATTCTACTCTAATAATTAACCCAGGAATTTCGCCTTTTTGGCATAATATACTGTAATTTTCAGCTATAAAATTATTCGCGGCGAAAAATTTAATTTTTTTACGAATTCTACCATAATTGTGAATTAACCTCAAATTCTTCTTCTTCTTGACTGCTTTGCTATATGTACTTGTTTATTCTTTTCAGGCATTGGGTTCATTAGTTAAATTGTAGAATAGATACTTTGACCATTGGATAATAATATTAATTATAATTTTTTTCGGTGGCGATATTATTATTTTATGTTCCGCTTGCGCCCTTTTGGTAATTATCCTAAAACTACGAAAAACCGACCAGCTAAATGACACCAGAAAAGAAAAATGTTCGGTTAGAAATATATTTGTAAAATGTGATTTTCGCAATTTAGTTGCAGAAATGAGATTAATTGAGCCCATTCTAGACTTAAAAATATATTACTAACCTGCTTACTTCATCCGGTACTTGGAACTAACCTATAAAACCTATTCCACTAATAGCATAAATTCGCAAAAAAGTTAAAACTATTTGAAACTTTTAGCAAATATTCGCCGACGAAATTTTGCGTCAATGAGTATGGACCAAAAGTTACATTTGCGCGAAAAATCAACAACTGTCAAAAAATGGCGAAATTTGCAGAAGTGAATATGAAGCTTGAATGTGAGATTCGAATAGAATTTACTTTTTCGTTGGTTTATTTACATACTAAGAGTTTATCCCCTCTATGTTTAGAATGAAACTTTCCTTTAAAATAATCGAAAAATATTGATTACACCTTTTTAATTTAAACTGATTTGATTAATTAAAGCTTTTAGACGTCCTGAATAAATTTTAATAAAAATTAGCCGGAAACATTAAAAAACTAAATTTTTTATCACATTTTTTAATTAAAATAAGTTGAGCACCAAGATTTTAAGAAAATGTTTAAACAAATTCAGAGAATTTGAATGAAAATCACTCGATATAAAATTTTATCCTAGCAGAAAGTATTAGATATTTAGTAAATTTTGTCCTCATTTTCGTTATTTCGACCCACTGTGATGAAATCGATTATTCGCCATCTTGTTTGACTTGACGTCAACTTCGCCCGCCTTGCTAAAAAGTTACATCCGGCAACGTCGCGATATCACCGAGTTAAAGGGACGAGGTCATTGAATCGACTGACGAAAGATCAAAGGACATTCGCCGGCTGGCTTCTCTTTACATTATATACTCTTTGGCAACAGCTAGCTGCTACCAAAGACAATCCACAGTTTAGACGGGCGACGCAATGCTTTTAAAATGGGACATCGAATGGAGGCTCGCTTCAAAAAGCGAGCCTCCACGATAAATATCGGCCACGTTCTGCATCTACTGATTCACAGATGGCGCCATTATAGGAATCTGCTTTGGATATCGTTCATAGGTCGCCAGCTGAGGTTGCCGTTGTGCCTATTTTCTACTAAGTATTAAAGAAACGAAAGACAATTACTGTAAATTGTCTTTGATGAAACCAATGAAACATGACATTAAGATTTTTCGGTTCATTTAAAACAATAAATAATTATAGTGACCATGTTTGCTGGTTTTTTAACATTAGATACTTCCAGAAATCAGTTATTTTATTTTAAATAATTTGGATATTTGGTCATATAAAAGGTGTCCTAAATAAAAGGAGATCTTAGGTCAAGCACAGGAACGGATTAACGAATAATGGATATACTAATTTGTAGGCATGATTTTCAATAACTCAACTTATTTTGATGTTAATGTTAATAGAACATATATATCTTCTACAAATGGTATTAGCAAATTAAAGAGCATTAAAACACCTATAAAAGAATAATAGTTAATATATTTTGATAACAAAAACAGCACGCTCTAAACTAAGTAATGAATGATTAAAATATAATTAAATTGCCTTTGACATAACCAAACATTTAAATTTACCATAAAAATCAAACCGACAATAATAACGTGCAATATAATGAAATCTAAATGTATTATAATAAAACTATATATTTAAAAGAAAAGCATAATATGCTTTGAAACGATAAGTAAAGTATTTCAGCTGATTACAGTTAAAATAATCCTTGTAATGTCTTAAATGAAATCAAAATCAATATCCCGGAACACTTTATCAATATTTTTTTATCTACGTGCATATGAAATACATATTATGTATGTGAAAGTGCATAAGAAATTTCAAATTGGTCTAAGGCCAGATGTCTTTGCACAAAAGCAGAACGACTAAGACAAAAACCCAGATTTTCGATAAAAAAGCCGGACATTTAAGAAATGTGTATCATTAACTTTAACAAATTTTGCAATTTGTGCAGAACATCATTACACATAAAAAATGTTAGAAATTAACATTAACTTAACCTAAAACCAAAATATTTATAACCTAATTCTAAATCAAGATAATTTCTACTTTAGGTGCAAATTACCTATATAGGATGTTCATTTGAAAACTTCCCACCACGGATTTATCGAAAAGCAGTGGTTAAAAAAAAACGCCAAGACACGTCAAAATATTTGTCAAGGGGGACAACTTTTTAACCAAAAACTACTTCACCCTCTGCCCCCCCAGGGTCAGCCCCTTAAAAAATTTAAATGGAAAGGGGGGTGGGTCGAATGATACATCATTTTAAAGGTCTTTCAATTCCCTTGATATTTCATGTATAATGTCCTATACCTATCTCCAACTGTTTTTGAAATATTGACAGTTGAAAATCGACCATTTACCAAGTTTGACAGCCTGTAGAATCTAAACGGCTAAAGATAGAGCAAAATGGTTTGCACTTTGCTATCTTCGTTTTTCATAAGCTATCGTTTGACACTACATTTTTATTTAACCAGAGGTTAAGAAATTCCGGTTAAATTTACCCTCTGGTTAAATCTAAAATTAGCGTCAAACGATAGCTTATGAAAACCGAAGATAGGAAAGTGCAAACCATTTTGCTCTATCTTTAGCCGTTTAGATTCTACAGGCTGTCAAACTTGGTAACAGGTCGATTTTCAACTGTCAATATTTCAAAAACAGTTGGAGATAGGTATAGGACATTATACACGAAATATAAAGGGAGTTGAAAGACCCTTAAAATGATGTATCATTCGACCCCCCTTTCCATTTATATTTTTAAGGGGCTGACCCTGGGGGCAGAGGGTGAAAGGGGGTGAACTAGTTTTTGGTTAAAAAGTTGTCCCACTTGACAAATCATTTGACGTGCCTCGGCGTTTTTTTTAATCACTGCTTTTCGATAAATCCGTGGTGGGAAGTTTTCAAATGAACACCCTGTATATTTATTAACATACTTATCGGAAGAACCAATTTGTTAGGGTGGGCAACTGGTGAAAAGCTACTTTTCGGTAGTGACAAATTGTGATATAACGACACGCTAATGGGCCAGTATTTAACGATCCTGTTTCGTTTTTCACACTTTCTATAAAGTGACCAAGAAAGTGACATTTTGTATTTAAGATAAAAGTGAATTATTGTACAGTTTATATAACGGGGGTAGAAAAAGAATATTACAGAAAATGTTTTGTTCTTTAGAAAAAATTTCCATTGAATAAAAAAGTGTTGAAAAGGGAAGTTTGTTACAAAATTCCGTAAATATGACACCAAAATAAAATTGTTGCACTAATATATCAATACATGTATTTCTGCAAGAGTTAGACAAGTTCTATGTTTATAATATAGTTATAGCAATTATTTAGCCTTGACTCTAAGAATACCGTGCGTTCAATTTATCTTGATAACATTTTGATTCGCTGTAACTTTTTTGTTTTTAAAAATGTCAAGGTAAACAAAAAAGCAAAATGTAGGGTTGGTTGCCAAGTTTTTTTTCTAAGTTAAACATAAAACAAAACACTAACAATTTCCTAACATATAAGCCTACTCTATATTTTTTTAAATGGAACACCCTGTATATTACTACATTTTTGGACTCTCTAGAGAAATCTAAACATATTTCGTGTATAAAATCCTATATCTTTAGCTGTTTACGAAATATTGACAGTTGAAAGTCGGGCATTTTGACTTTAAAATCTAAACCGCACGAGATCAAAGAAAACGGTTTGCACATTTCTATCTTAGGTTTTCAGAAGCTATCGAATGACAGTGACTTTGAATTTAACCGGAGGTTTAAAGGTTCCGGTTAATTTTATCCGCGGGTTAAATTCAAAGTTGCTGTCATTCGATAGGTCATGAAAACTTAAGATAGGAATGACAAACCGGACTCTTTGCTCTCGCGCGGTTTAGGTTTTAAAGCCTGTCAAAATGTCAAAATGCCCAACTTTCAACTGTCAATATTTCGTTAACACCTAAAGATAGGTATAGGATATTATACACGAAATGTGTTTTGATTTCTCTAAAAAGTCCGAAGATGTACAATGTTCCATTTAAAAAAATATAGAATAGGCTTATATGTCAGAAAATTGTTAGTGTTTTGTTTTATGTGTAACTTAGAAAAAAACTTGGCTACCAACCCTTCATTTTGCTTCTTTGTTTACCTTGATATCTTTAAAAACAAAAACAAAAATACAACAAATCAAAATGTTATCAAGATAAATTGAACGCACGGTACGAATGTAAATGAGAAATATAGTTTGTTCCTTATTAGATTTAAATTTGCTTTTAGGAACGACGTCTTAATATTGCCAAAAACAATAATTCATTAAAACTTCTGAGATACCTTAAGTTTAAATTATAGCTATTTGTAATGACGACATACTGGCGGCAAGAAACGTTTGTTCCCTAATATTTATTTTCCAATAAATTACTAGTGGCTAATCAACAGGAATATTCCTTGTTATAATGAACATAAAAATCGACAGTTGCGAACCATGTAACTATGCCCTTTTTAGCGAACAGTGCAATATAGCAGGAGCGACTAGTTCAAATTGTCATTAGGACAATAAGCCGCCTAACAATTTCTCAACAAATAAATGATCTGATAATAAAAAACAAAATGTAATACAATTTCGTAATACCAAAGACAATTAACTGTAAATTTGTAAATTGTCTTTGGTAATACCTTCAACTTAGATTAAAAGATATTCATTCTATAGGTTAAAATTAAGGATATTAAGGATATTTAGTGAAGGCACGATACGTTAGGGCTAGAAATCACCTGTTATTATCATAATTTTGCTATAAATACCAAGTATTTAAAATCGATAATAAAATTAACGCATTTTTATGTTTTTCAAAATAAAAAAACGCTTATTTTGATAGAAATGTTCACTTTTAAATTTTTACGAGGTTGGTTCAACCCCGTAGAACCATACAAACCAGTATTTTATCTTGCCCCTAATAAAATGTATATGTTTTACCGTTTCAAAGTACTTCTTTAGAAAAAAAAATTGTGTGTGCTCAAGACCACACGATAAAAGAGAAAACTTCAACAAGCGGTGTCATCGTTGGTCAGAATTTCGATCCGAGCCTTCGTTGCAGATACGGGCAAAAAATGGTTTTTCCCCCAAAATCCCCCCTTAAATTACAGCCTCGGTCCCCCCGTATGGTCTCAGGTGACCCCCCATGGGGCGCTCCTACCAAAAAAATTTCGACCCCGTACCTCTTCCCGTTCTCCCGAAATTAATTATATAAGTTTTTCCTTCTCCTCCCTCCCCTGGCCAAACGGGGGGAGTACGGGATCCCGTTTACGTCCAGGATCTTATTTTTACCCCGGCTACATTCCCTACCTATACGGGAACATGCCAGTAGAAGGAGCATATATCCAAGCGTGACGCGTGAGGTTACATATCCGAGCGTGACGGCACGGTCTCATTCAACCCCCCCAAATAGAAAACGCAAAACGCGCCTAAAGAAGTTTTCATTTCGAAAAGTATTCACTTTTGGGGGTTCGTTTCAACCCCTTATATTGGCAGATATTACAAAGCATGTTCTTTGCACGCTAAAAACGAATATGTAGGTATATCAAAAACTACCGTTTTATACTGTGGTAATAGCATTTAAAAATGCTATTACACACCGAAAATTAAAATAAAATTGACTTGTTTCACTGCTTTTTAAAATACAGAGCAAATTTCAGAAAAGAAAATATTTTTAGGCGGTTTTAACCATCCGCTTAGAATTGAGTTTTGCAAAATCGCTTCTTATTTCAACCCTAAATCCTAAAAGGAATTTGAGTTTCCATCTTAGTGAAGCAATCATATTTAATATTGCTATTTTTTAATAATAATTTTATAGAAAAGGTAATGCAAAACAACACGAGCAAAAGTAGTTTAAAAACAAAAAGACTTTTACTGTGTGTAATTTTTTCTTACCGCAATTAAGAATCGAGCGCTGACACAATTCCTCATTTTTTAACATTTTTTTCCCACAATTGAAATAGCAACATACATTACCAGATATTGTTTTTAAAATCGGTGAACGTAAGAGGAAGAATTCAATCACAATGCACTTGCAAAAAGAAAATCTTTGAAATAACCAAATTTACCAAATAGTAATACCACAGCTTATACCGATTCGGTACGGTATACGCTGTGATAATTGAAGATGGCAAGGTTTACTTAAAAAACAGGCGGTATTAAAAAGCCCTAGATTTAAGTCACCGACAAGCAAAGCGGTCTATCAAAGAGAACGCGGCAGCCCTTTACGCTTTTTGAACTCATTACCGCCGCGCGACATCGCGTTGCCCTGATTTAAATCGAGCTCTGCTAAGTCCAACATACATCGGCAACACCGCAAGGCGTCGTTGTATCGGCCTCATGGCAACCGAAATCGCACCATGTCGAGAGATGCGGAATATTTAAAATAATAGTAAAATTAGATTTACAAGCCGCAGGTGCTGCGCTCTTAAGAACGGAACCTGAAGTACATTACCGTTTCGGCTCGCTGGGCGTCTATTCCCTGTGAATTGTCTTTGATAATACATATACAAAATGAGATATTTTTTTATATTTAAATCACTAATTTAATTATTATTTTAGGACAGGGCGCAAGATGCACTGAATTTCGTTTTGGAGTATTTGCCAAAAGCTGATAGAGGATCTCAAAGCACACTTTTAAGAGAAGCCACACTCTTATGTAGTTCTTATCCTGTTTTATTTACTGACAAAGTACTGGCTGGAGTGAGACAAAGGCATCACACTAGGTAACGTTTTTGTGTTTGTATTGTATTTTGATTTTTCGCGCGTGTATAGTGCATGAAAGTGTTTTATTTTAGTTCAAATCAGTTGTCTCAAGGCAGTCAAGTTACATCTGGAGGAGTAACTATTGTGAAGGTCGGCGGTCAACCTCCTGAAAAAGCCGCACCTCAATCGACGACTGGAGGATATACTAGAAGGGCCAAATTGGGTGACTCAAGAAGTACGGGAAGGTGATGAAACCTCCTATTCGCGAATTATTTTCATACTAATTTCATTCTTTTGCATTTCTAGATTGCACACAGCCCAGAATTCAAACACTCATCGAAGTATGACGAGATTAAACGTGGCTGGCGGTTCTGTAGGTGGTTTACATAAGAGCATGACGAAATTAAGCACATCAAGGTAAATTCCATTTGAATTAATATTTTATGCTAACATTATTAAGGCTACATGTTCCATTGTCTTTATTTATGTGAGATCTCGCTATGTTTCAACTGGCCTTGTATCCCTAGTCGTCTTCAGGTGAAGACTAAAATTAGGTGTAATAGATGTGCTAGGTGAGAGTTTGTCCAGGTTTTAAGCTAATATTACATTAAGTTATTAATATAATTTTTTTTGTTTTGAGAACATCACGCGAAACGTTTCTCTGTTTATTCTTCAAATAAACTAGTCATAGTTCACTAAAAATTTTAATTTTCGGTTTAAGGCCCGTTTATTGTGTTTTCTTCAAGTGTGTGAAATTTAAATTTAATAATTTGCTCACTCAATGCCTATTTGAGTGTTATAATAGTTATTGGCTGATATAAATTGTTTGCAATCTTTCTAAGCAAAAAAGTAGCAAACACTTATTAACAATAAGCAAATAAAAGTATAGTCCGCTTCACCGGTGGTGATCGGCTGAATAGTCTTTATTCCTGGAAATCTATAGTCCGTTTCACATCGGTCGTTCATTATGCATTGCATCAAGCGTAATATGAGTCCAGTCAAACAGGATTCTCTCATTTCATGTGATTTTTGTTCTGAGAAGCTTTGTGAGGAGTGCCCCCAACTTTCAGCTACTGAATATAGAGCCGTTATTTTAAAGGGAAAGCGAATGTTAATTTACAAATGTGTAACTTGCCCTGAAAGATTCAATAAGGATGTCTTGCAAGCGAATGAACATGTCGGGTGGTGATAACGAAACCGATATCGCTCCGGCTAAAGTGAACTTTGAATGCTATAAAACGCGAGTAGTGAGTTACGCGGTATGCGTGGAATGTGGAAAATTTTTCCATAAATCATGTGCCGTAAGAGATTTCGCTGGAAAAATTAAATTTATCGATGAAACCCGGCTTTTTGCGGCAATCATAATAATTGTGACACAACCTCAAACAAGAAAACTAATTCCGCTGAGCAAATTGCTGAAATTGAGAGTCTTAGACAATTGCTCTCTCAAAAAGAGAACGAAATAAGACGCTTAAAGGAGAAATCGTCCAATCAGGAGGAAAAAATCAGTGCTCTAGAAATTCAAGTGCAAACAAATTCTCCGTCTGAAGGTCAAACAAGGTCGCTGTCTTCGGCAACAGAAGCAGAAAACAAGTACTTAAAACTACTTCTAGATGAATGTAAGGACAAGAACAATGTTTTGAAGGAAAATAATTGCCTTCTGAGGGACAGGGTCAAGCAGAATGAGATTGTTTCTGTTTCAAAACCAGACAATCCCCGAAAGAAAATGACAAAGAAAGCTTTCCTAAAAAGGCAGACTTGCCGTTCATATCCAGTGATTCCGATGGAGAAACACAGCAATTCTCCATTTCGCAAGAGAGCATGCAACAAAACTCATCAAATGTTGTCCCGGAGGCTTTAACTGTCAATCCAACCTTAAGTAAAGCTGCACCAATTACGAAGGGCCATCTATGTGAGGCTATCAAAAATGCAGAGGAAGCTCTTAAAAATAACAACAACAACAACATCATTTATTTCATAAAGTTACAGTTTTGGTGGCTTCCTAAGGTAATTATAAGTCGCGTTTACACGCAGCTAGCGCCGCCTTTCACATCTAGTCAGACGTGATTTGTAGGGGCGCATCGCTGACACGCCTAGGGCTAGCTAACCTACCTATAAACCTATCTATGTGCCGTTTATACCACTGCAATTTGCTTCCCCGGGTTACCTACCCTTTAAGCCTGGTTCAATGTGTATTACCGAAAGGCTGATGTAATGCAGGCTTGTTTTGAGTGCTAAATGTGTGACGGTTAGAACAGAGGAAAAACACAATTTGAAAAAACCTCTTTCACGTTTCTTTGGCTTTCACGTAAGGGGCATCAAGATGCCCTATTGTGAGGGATGTGTAGCTGGAAATTGCGTATTGGGCATTGCCCATTCAATCAAGGAGCAAATATTAAGCGAGCTTCGCCAAGATCGCTTTCCAGCGGAGCGCGCAGGACAGCCAGTCAGTATGTCTGTGTCCTGTCTTTTGTTCTGATCTTATACTCGCTATGTGCGTTTATTATTGTTCAGGCGGCCTTGGGTTCTGGTAAAACAGAGACGTTGCCCTGTGTATGGGCCCATGCTTAGGTTTATTCTGCGGGTCGTAGCGCACATTGGCTATGTTTGCCGTTAGTGGCGAACCGCGTATACCAGAGTCATAGAACTTGCAGGAAACCTTGTCGATATACTCCTCGACCGTGTCAAGATTCGACCATGAATGCAAGTCCATGACTCTAGTATATCGGCTCGCCGAGAAGGCCGCTCTTAGGTACCGGTTCTGCATAACCTGCAGTGCCTTTTTGTGCGTACTCGCCACAGAAGACCATACAGGGGCTCCATACATTAAAGTCGGCCTGACAATAGTTCTGTAGATGTTTACTTTATTTGCCGGGCTCAGAAAAGATCTTGGTCTGATGAGCATATTTAAACTTTTTTGGGCAATAGCGTTCTTTCTGCGGATCTCGGTCATATGTCCGGTAAAGATCAGTCGCTTGTCAAACACTATTCCCAAGTACTTTACTTTGTCTTTTACGTCTACTGTAATGTCATGTATCGTGAGTGGCGTAATGTCCAAGTTAGTTCTCTTTTTGGTTAGTATTGTTAGTTCTGTCTTTGGGACGTTCAAGTTTATTTTCCATCTCGCATAATATGGGAGAAGGATGTCGAGGTGATCTAGGAGTTTGATTTTTGCTGTCTGCGCGATTTTGGATTGCGAGTAAATTGCCGTGTCATCGGCGTAGAGCACTAAGGAAGTGTTAATGGAGGAGGGGATGTCTGCTATATAGTAGTTGAATAGCTGTGGGGACAAAACAGTGCCCTGCGGGACGCCGGCTTTTAGCGGCATCACAGACGAACTTGCCCTGTTTATGCGTACAGAGAGAGTACGCCCGGCAAGGTATGACTGGACCAATGCTGTCAGATACAGCGGGAAGCCAAGCTTCACATGCATCTTGTACAATAGTCCGTCATGCCACACCCTGTCGAACGCCCTCTCTATGTCCAGGAGAAGCAGCGCAGTGCTTTGACCTCGGTTAAAGCCCTGCACGGTGTCGTGTGCAATCTTCGCTGCAGGCATGGTAGTGCTATGCCTAGCCCTGAAGCCGAATTGCGCCATGGGCAGTACACCGAGTCCATCGGCTGCGCCGCTTATTCTGGACAAGAGTAGTTTCTCCGCCACCTTCGCCATGGTGGGGAGCAGGGAAATCGGTCTGTAAGAGCCGGTTTGCCTCGGATCTTTGCCTGGCTTATGGATCATCATGATCTCGGCATGTTTCCAAGAGGATGGGAAATGCTGTAGGCGAATGATGGCGTTTACAATGTGCATGAAATGTATGACGGATTTCTTCGGAAGATTCCGAAGAGTTAAGTATGGCAAGGTATCATTCCCAGGAGCTTTATTTCGGGGCAGGCGGTTTAATATAGACCTAATCTCCCCCGGGGTGACAAGCAGTTTGCTCATCACCGCCGGCGGGATAGGGTATTTTCGCGTTTTCAATTTAGATGCTATATCAGTAATGCTAGTGTGCGCAGGGATGGTATCGGGCGACTCCCTATGGAGCCCCTCCAGGAAATCAGCGAAGGCCTCTGCTTTGCCCTCGTCACTCATAATATCGTTGCCGTTTTGGCGGATAGCCGGCATGGGCGCAGAGGCTCCTCTGACTTTCCTGGCCAGGTTCCAAAGGGAGCCGTCCTGAGCGTTTAAGGAATTTACATACTGCATCCATTTATCAGTCCTGTACCCGCTGATTTGGATTTTGATGTTATTAGTTAGCTCATTCATATGTAAATAGTCGATTCTGGCATGATACCTTTGCCATCGGCGCCTAATGGCGTTTCTAGTCCTTATTTGCATAAGAATATGATCTGGGAGGGAGTCTGCAGGGCGCTCTTTCCTGACAGAGTGAACGAGTGTATCACGGATACGCTGGATGTTTAGGGTAAATGATTGGACTTGAGCCTCTAGTTCCTGGATGCTGTCTATTTGGTCGGGAACCACCGTTGCTTCGTTCAACCTGCGCCTGAACTCCCTCCAATCGAGATTCCTGTATGAAATTTTCATTTCGCAGGTCTCTGGCCGCCTTGGTTCAAGGCAAATCACGATTGGGAGGTGATCAGAATTCAAGTCATTTATCGCCTGAAGCGGCGGGACGTCAGCGATTTCCTTCGTAACAGCAACATCCAGGTAGGAGGGGGTAGGGGCCCAAGCTGGGTAGAAAGTTGGAACTTCGGAGCGGTGAAAAAGGAGATCTGGGTTATTTTCAATTGCACGGAACATCATTCGGCCCCTGTTGTTCGTAGATCCGGCGCCCCACACAAAGTGTCGGGCGTTTAGATCCCCGATCAATATGGACCTTCTGTTGTCCGGGAAGAAAACCATGAAGTCATCATAGGTAAAGGGAGCGACCGGAGGAACGTAGGCCCCCGCAATACGCAGACCGTTCTCGGTCTCAATGCAAATGTGTTCTGCTACAGAGCGGATGCCGTGGACTCTTTTATATGGAATCGATCTACGTATTAGGCAGGCCACGCCGCCTCCGCGCGGATTGGGCCTATCAAATCTCTCGACCTGATAACCCCGAATCTTCAAAACAAACCATGGGTCTATGCGGGTTTCCAATAAAAAAATAACCGAGAAAGGATTATCATGCACAAATTGTTTAAACTCTCCCAATTTGTGCCTGATTGAATTACAATTCCAACTACACACTTGAAACATGGAACAGACATCTTATATGTTATATTTTCCGATTTCCTCGGTGAAGAATCTCACCGTTGCTTGAACAATGGCAATTTTATCGCCATTGCACGCCTTGATCATTGAGAGAAACTCGTCTAACGCAAAAAATAATTCGTTGATATTGACTAATGAATTGATTTCGTTAATTGTATCTGAAAGCTTATGAAAATTGTTGTTTAAATTAGTATATATAGTTTGAATTAATATTAGGATTTACAGGCAATTTTGCAGTGGTATTATTTGCACTTACATTTTGTTTAAGATTAAGATTCACGTCTCGGTTTTGGGGCGGTCGGCTTCTCCCAAGAGTGTTTGGGAACTGCTCGTCGTAGGGCTGTCTTTCGGTCCGGTCTTCTTCCCGTACTTGATGGTGGCTCTTGTTTGAGCCCTGACCTCTTCGCTGGCCAGCACGTTCATGTTCGAGGGTGGTTTGAGAGTTTTGCCACGCCGGTCTTGCCGGGGGTGGCGCAGGAATGTAGGTCTGTTTCTGTTTGGGTGGTGCTAACAAGTTGACCTTGTAGGTGTAAACTGGGCACTCAGGGCTAATAGAGCGGTGCTCTCCGCCGCAGTTTACACACTTTATTTCATTGGAGTCACACATTGTAATTTCGTGTGGACCCGCACATCGTGAACATCTCACATTTCTTCGGCAGTACGTCGCGGCATGTCCCAACCCTTGGCAGCGCTTGCACTGCATAATGGGTTTTTCTGAAAGCCGGTTTTCCCAAGCAACCCTTACGTCCAGTATGAGTCTGCATTCCTGGTTGAGCTTTTTTAATGTATATCCTGTGTCCAAGACAACAAGATAGAGCGGTACTCGAGTGCGCTTCATGAGGAATATATTTTTGGCGTTTATGTTATATACGTCAGTAAGCTCCTGTTTGATGTCCGATATGTCTATGTCACCGTCCAGTCCACGTAATACGAAGGCTTTCGTTTTGTGGTTTGATTCAGCGTAACTGAATAAATAACAATACTCATCGGAATGACGATTTCATTCTAGTTAATAACAAGAAACCAAAGAAAAGGACCAAGGTTTTGATTAGTGACATGGACTCTACTGAGAACAATAAATTGAGAGGTGCTTGACAAATATCCTTTTGACATGTGTATAAATTACATCCTAATACAACAGTTGAAGATATTACTGATTACCTGAAACCAATGTTGAATGAAGTTAAATGTGAGAAAATGAACTCGAAATTTCTGAGTCAAATCTAAATAGAGCAATAGAACCAAACATATGGCCGAAAGGTGTATGCATTAATAGGTTTCTTCATCGATTAGCAGCCAAAACCCATTCAACGTGATTCCTAGCAAGCCTCTAAGTACAGGCTGCTCTACGGCTGGATTCAATATGGTATCAAATAACAAGGAGGCCCTCTTCGTTTTACACCAGAATATCCAATCACTTAGGAACAAAACACTGGAACTGGAGTGTTTAATTAATGCCATTGTCGATAGGCCAAGCATTCTACTGCTAACGGAACACTGGATAAGGCAAGAGGAGGAATCTTGTGTAAAAATTCAAGGTTACAGAATGGTCTCCTGCTATTCACGACCTACTATGGAACATGCAGGAGCTTGTATGTATGCAGATACCAACATGGACCTCACTGATGTGGACGGAATACGCCAGAAGAGTGTTGAAGGTGTCGAGTTTGCTTGTGCAGTGGATCGTAAGATAAAACTGGCTGTACTGTGTGTTTATCGGAGGGGCGTGGGCTCTTTTCAGGTCTTTGTGGCAAAAATGGAAACAGTGCTTAATATCCTTTTGACTCTTTTGTTGCCTATACGATCGTTATTGGAGGCGACTTCAACATAGACTTGTTTGATAAAAGTGAGCAAGTTAAACAATTTCTGGACGTAATTCATGTTTTTAATTTTCATCAGTGTATTTTTGAGGCCACTAGGGTAACTACCTCCTCAGAAACCCTAATAGATAATATATTTTTTAACTCGGACAGTGGGTTTAGGAGCTATGTTCTAAATACTGCTCTTTCAGATCATAAAGCTCAAGTCATAAACATACACAATATTGAATTCAATGAAACAAAGCCCAAACGTGTATTTAGGAGGCTTTTTACAAAAAGTAAAAAAGCATAATTTTGAACAAGAACTTCTGAGAGTCGATTGGTCACCAGTGTATAGGTGCACAACAGGTAACTCAGCCTATAATACTTTTATAAATGTTTTCTGGAACTCATGAAAAGAATATTTGTTGTCAGAAAAATAAATTGTATGAAGGGGTCGAAGTCTTGGATAACAACTGGTATAAAAATATCATGCCGTCATAAACGTGTCTTATACTATAAGAAAACCAAGGGGCAAGTGTCTGGCCTTTTGTGAACACCCTAAACAATTATTTTGTAAATTCATGTCCTAGTGTACTCTCGCAAACTCAGAGCCCTAATTATCAGGGTGGGGCAACTAGGCTGGCATCTTCTATCTACCTGCTACCAACCGGCCCTGAAGAGGTAATTAGCACCATAAGAAAACTTTAAAATAAAAGGGCAGTAGGTGATGATCAGATTCCAATCTCACTACTTAAGAAAACGGCCTATATTATTGCAGCGCCCATAGCATTCATTTTAAACTTATGTCTCTTAACTGGATGTTTCCCAGAAAAATTAAAAAATGCCTATATCAAGGCAATACATAAGAAAGGCGAAAAGGATGATGAGAAGAATTACAGACCTATCTCACTGCTGCCTATCATAAGTAAAATTTTTGAAAATATCTTTTACCTTAGATTTATGACCTTTTTGGAGGATAACCCGGTGATCTCAAATAGTCAAAATTGCTTTAGAAGGGGCAAGTCAACTATACGTGCCATATATCAAGCTATGATTCAGATTTTAGACTCATTAAACAACAAAAAACAAACAGTGGGCATGTGCTTGGACCTTTCTAAAGCCTTTGACAGTGTAGATCATGTGAAATTGCTTGAGAAGCTTGAAATGTATGGTGTCAGAGGTGTTGCCTTGGATTTGCTGTCATCATACTTAGAGGGTAGAACTCAGCAGGTAGTGGAGTCGGATTCTTGTGGCATTATGGTTATCTCAAATAAGGTTAGTGTAGAAAAGGGCGTACCCCAGGGGTCTATTCTCGGCCCGTTGCTTTATGTTTTGTATACAAATGAACTAACAGATGTCACTGGGGACACGACTGTGCTGTGTGCTGATGGCACCACAATTATTTTCAGCGAGGATACATAAGAGGTGCTCTCTGTGAGGGTAAGTTCTGTTTGTGACATTCTTGGTGGGTACTTCTCAGCCAACAACCTGTTATTAAATTTGTCAAAAACTCAGTGTCTTCTCTTTGGAAACGGAGTACTAAACAGCTTTAGTTTTTTATACAATAATGTACTAGTAACATCTGTTGAGAGTATTTCTTTTCTGGGAGTCGACATTGATCAAAGATTAGATTGGGGGGTGCACATTGATGGTGTCGCAACCAGGGTTGCACGTTATTGTTATGCTCTCAAGATTATAGCGAACCTGGCTGGTACTGGTGCTGCTCTGACAGCCTATCATGCATTTATCCACTCACGTATTAAGTATGGACTGATATTTTGGGACAATTCATCTGTTTGTGTTTGCGTTTGATTTTTGGCATGAAACAACAAGAATCATGTAAAGGAATTTTTATCGACAATAATATTTTAACTGTTATCTGTTTGTATGTTCTAGATTTTGTACTGTTTGTTATTGATAATAGCGATCTGTTTGTGGACTCTCACCCTCACCTAACCTATAATAATTATCCTACTAGAAATAAAAACAATCTGGTTCCCGATAAGTACAATTTTACATCTCTCCAAAAAAATGTTGAGTTCTCTATAATAAAGGTCTTTAACTGCATTCCTGTAAGTGTTCGAGGATATCCTAGAAATAAACTGAAACATGTACTAAGGAATTTTCTGAGTAAGAATGCTTTCTACTATATAGAAGAATTTATTTCCTGTAATAAAAGTGATCTTAAATAAAATGCCTATTATCTATAATGTACATATATTTTTATCTATTTTTTGTTTTTAGTTATTACAATTTTATTCGTCTATGCCAAATAACATATACATTTCATTGTAATTACTTTATGTTTGTTATTCTATAAGATTATATGCAATAGTCATTGTTAAATGTATGTACAATGTACCTATATTTCTACTTTCTATGTAAGTTTTTTGCTTGGTTTTTTGTTGTATATGTGACACTGTTCCACGCCTAGTTTCGCTTCTGTAACTCACTGTTATAAGGATTAAATAAAAGTTTATCTATCTATCTATCTAATGGTAGTTCTGAGTTGTTAAAGAATACAATTGCAAGTATAAAATCCGGATTTGCAAGTGTTAAAAAAGATCTATCCCATCAGCTCAGCAGCCTGAGATCCCCATCTATTGCCTCTTCTTCCGGTACTTCTATTAATTCCATTGAGATCAAGCTATTAGGCAGGAATTTTATAATAAATGTCAATTATTTGAAAAAGAGGTCGAAGAACTGAAGAACGCAGTGCGACTTCTATCAAATAATTCCGGCGCTGTTCCCCATACTCCAGAGATCTTGGAGGCTACGCAGACAAATAAGCCTCAATCCAAACGAACATCGACCCAATTAGCAAACGAGGGTGGCGATCATTTTCAAAGGGATAATATGAATTTTGGTCACGTAAACTGTAATGTACCCTATCGGCCTATTATTGGAAGAGGACCGCAAGATTGCTCTTTTACCGCTGCCGAACGTAGACAGTGGATTTACCTGGGTCGTTGCAATCCAGCAACAACTGAAGAAGATGTTATTAATTTTATGAAAAACAATTTGGAAATTTCTGATGGCAATTGCTTTGTTCTTGACAAAAATGATGACGTTTGTTCTTTCAAAATTGGTGTCAAAAAGACTCTTATTAAAGGCCTTTTGGATCCCGGATTGTGGCTTACTGGAACTGCAGTTAAAGAATTTCGCCCACATAGACAACCAAGACGAAATGAAAATTTTCGGCAGGGCACGAACAACAGCTCACAACAAGATCAATAGATAATATCACTATTTTTTATCAGAATGTTAGGAGCTTGCGAACCAAGCTAAATCAGTTCTTAATGGCAGCAACAACTGAATTATATCCTGTTATTATCCTAACAGAAACTTGGCTGAATCCGGACATAAATGATTCTGAGATTTTTCCTAACCAATATATAGTCTTTAAAAATGATAAAAATATCAATAATA
Organism: Pissodes strobi; assembly: GCA_016904865.1. Classification (NCBI taxonomy): domain Eukaryota; kingdom Metazoa; phylum Arthropoda; class Insecta; order Coleoptera; family Curculionidae; genus Pissodes; species Pissodes strobi. Next base: position 28,580 of record MU182957.1, on the reverse strand, counting down.
GTAGGAAAAAGGGTGGAGGAGGAGTACTTATTGCAGTAAGAAATTCTTTAAATCTAAGTTAGAAATTAATAATTTTTTTTATTTTATTTTTTTATTTATTTATTAACGGGCATAACCCAATTTCACAATAATATACAATTTCTTTACAATTTAGTTTAAGCAAACATCCACTTAATCTAATTGACATGTTTAACAAACGAATTCAACGAACTACACCAAATACTAATAAGCAACTTTACAAATTTACATTTTAGCGAACTATCTATTAAGGACACTTATTTTAAAAAAGGGGAAATTACAAAATTATTATAACTATAACTTAGGCCACCGAGATTTCAATTCTATACGAAGCTCACAGCTTGTGCAGCTTCTTAAAAAACAACGACTGTGGTGAGAAAAAGTCCAATTCAGGAGACGAGTTGGCCAGTCTGCAAGACCTTGACAAAAAACAGTTTAGTCCGTAATTGGTTCTGTGCGCCGGTATATAAAAAGAGCTACGAGAACGAGTATCCCTTGAGGGCACATGCAACCCGATTTTACTCAACAATGAGGGACATTGGTATTTGCTGTGTAGGATATTATATAGCATTTTAAGGTCTCTGACAGTCCGGCGATCTTTAAGAGGACTGATATTAATAAGCGACTCAACCTGAGAGTAGGTTAGATCAGGAGTATTATTTTTATAGGCAATAAATTTTAAAAATTTATGTTGTACTCTCTCGATACCCAGAGTGTATACATTATAAAAAGGATTCCAAACACAAGAAGAATACTCAAGGTAGGGTCTTATTATCGCACAATATAACTGCTTTATAGCTGTGACATTTGAAAAATCAAGAGCTACACGCTTTACAAACCCCAGCAGTTGAAGAGACTTAGATATTGCACTCTCCATATGTGCAGCAAATGAGAGTTTGTTGTCCATAATAACCCCCAAATCTCTCATTTCAGAGACACTCGAGAGCATCTGATGACCAATGCAATAGGAATGCTCAAGAGCCGTCCTAGATCGATGAAATATGATAGAGTGACACTTTGAAGCATTCAAATCCATACCATTCAAGTCACACCAGGTCACCAGCCGATCAAGATCGGATTGAAGTCTTAAACAGTCATCAGAGGACTGCACCGCCATGTACATCTTCAAGTCGTCCGCAAATAAAAGGAACTGACAGTGGTGAAAACAAGAGCCCAAGTCATTAATAAATAATGTGAAGAAAAGTGGACCCAAATGAGATCCTTGAGGAACTCCAGAAGGCACAGGTATATTGTTCGACTTGAAGTTATTAAATCGAACAATCTGTGATCGACCTGTCAAATAACTCTCTATCCAGTTGAGCACAGGACCACCAACACCCATCGCCTTTAATTTAGATACCAAAAGTGAGTGATTTACCCTGTCGAACGCCTTCGAAAAGTCCGTGTAAATGGAATGCACCTGCAATCCACCCTCCATAGCCTCCGACAGAAAATCCACAAACGACAGGAGATTTAGCTCTGTGCTTTTCCCTGCTTGAAAACCAAATTGACGAGGGATGATAAGCGGACCCAGCTCAACTGTTAAATACTTTGTTAAAATATTTTCAAAGACCTTGGGGATTATGCTCAGGATGCTAATTGGTCTATAATTTGTTACCAATGCCCTATTCCCCGACTTGTGTATCGGAGTCAGGAAGCTCGTCTTCCAAACTTCTGGGAACAGACCCAGCTTTAGAGATAAGTTGAATATAATATGCAGTGGGCGTGCCAGGGCAAAACTACAATATTTGATAAGAGACGGCGGCAATCCATCGGGACCCGGACCCTTATGTGGATCTAGGGAATGTAGATGAATATATACATCTGATATAGTAATATTATATTGTGTAATGTTTATATTTGAAAAGTCCGAGCTGATTTTGTTAACATTTGGACATTGTCTATTGCTATAAACTTTAGAAAAATAATCTGCAAACATGTTTGATATTTCCATACCCGAGGAGCTACTCTCCTCATTGTAATGGAACTGAGCAGGCATTTCACCACATTTCCGTTTAGAATTTACATAGTTCCAAAAATGTTTGGGGTTTTCTGCCAAAGAATTCTCTGTGAATGCAACAAAGGCCTTATGAGATTCCACTGACAATCTCTTACACAGAGACCTTAATATAGAAAAATCGAGATAATCTTTTTGAAGACCAGACTTTTTATATTGCTTATGTGCTTTCTTTTTTTCAACTATGCGATGTTTAAGTTCAGAGGAATACCATTTAGGAAACTTACCCGATGCTATCCGTTTAAGCGGAACATACAACTCAACTGCTGTGTACACAATATCATAAAAAACACTCACCATGTCTTGCAGACTGGCCCCCGCAAGGAGATCATCCCAGCGAACGCCCCCCAACCACTGATTTAATGAGTTATAGTCAGCAGATTTGAAATCTCTATAGTAGCCATCATTTAAATAAGAAATGTTTTTACAATCTGAGTGGAATGGCACCGAAACATCGAGTGGTGAGTGGTATACATCCAGAGGCAACATGCATTCATCAGCCTCTCGAACCAGGCAAGCACAGTCCCGAAAAAGTACCAAGTCCAGAAGAGAATTAAAGGCGTTTGTCACAGAATTTAGCTGATATAAATTGTGGAATGCACACATGTTGGATATCACTTCCAATGCTTCCACTTCGGATGGTGTAGCAGCGGCTGAAGCACGAACTGTCGAACTAAGATTGTCACTCTCCCACAGCGAATGAGGAAGATTAAAGTCCCCGAAAATACCTATCTCTGCTTGGGGGTAGATGTCGGAGAAATGGTCAACATTCTCACAAAAAGATGCATACGCGTTTGCGGGTGAACGTGGAGGAAAATAGGCACCAGCCAGGAGAAGTGATCTCTTTCCTTCCTCAATGAGCACAAAGATATCCTCAATGTTGTCATCAACCTCAAGTTTTCTGCTATTGACAGCTCTATCCACTGCAATTAAGACTCCGCCCCCCCTAGAGTGATCGCTAGTCTGCGAAGAGCGATCCCTTCTGTAGACCCTATAATTTTCCATATATAGCTCGGCGTCACCGAATGTCTCATTCAGCCAGGTTTCCACAAAAATGATGATCTCGTAGTTACAAGATGGAACTGATTCCAGAAGATACCTCAGCTTAGTGCGAAGGCCTCTGACATTTTGAAAATATATAGAAAAATCCTTAGGACGTGAAACTGGGCACTTTAATGGTTTTTTGATCCAATAACAGGAAAGCCGCGGTTATATATCACCCGCAAATTATCCTCACCCCTAGCAATGCGTGCCTTGAGCTCATCGCGAATGGTCCTCTCATGTTTGCGCTGATTTGGAGTTAAATCCGAATTTATATAGATTTTAGTGCCCTTTAGCTGTGACCGGTTTTTCAGTAACGCCAATACGCCAATACTAAAGTCGAGGAATTGTGGCTAGCAGTTCAACTTGGAGAAACTCACTACTGTTTTGGTAGTGTTTATATTCCCCCCTCAATGGATTCTTCTATATATGCGGCTCATATTGAGTCAGGGCTTGCTCACAGTTCACTAATGTTTTAACCATTGGTGACTACAATCTTCCTAAAATTCAATGAACTTGTACTAAATATTATATTTGATGTGATAACAGTGACTAAGTGTGATGGTTTGATCAAAATTGACAGTCATCACCCGGCTCTAGAAGTTTCTGTTCCAACCAAGATCAGCAAGAGGCTAGTAGCCGAACATGCATGGTATTTCGACTTTAAAAACGCCAACTTTGATAGCTTGAATTTGATTTTTTCATATGTGGGTTGGAATTCAATTATGTCCAATAATGTTTCTGCTTCTCTTGACAACTTTTGACAAATATTATTTAATGGTTTTGAGAAATTTGTTCCTATTAAACAAACTTATGATACTAACTTTCCTAATTGGTTTCTTCTGAACTAAAGCAGTTAATTTTTTGAAAGAAGCCTGCTCATAAAAAATTTAAGCAATCAGGGTCAGATAATGATTATAACATATTTTCTGAATTACGGTATCAATGTAACACTTTAACAAAAATTAATTATAGTTCATATCTTACTGATTCAGATAATTCTATTACTGAAAACCCTAAGTACTTTTGGAGTTTTGTCAAGTCTAAAAGTGATAGTGGTGATTGTCCAAATGTGATGAAGTTGGATGACTTATCGGCTGATAATGGCGTGACTATTTCTAATCTGTTCGCGACATATTTTGCATCTGTTTACGATCCCTCTTCTGATTTTGTTAATATATCTTTCACTTCACCCATCTATGACCAATACTCACACTTGTACTTTACTCCCACCGAAATTGAAAAGCTGTTGAATGAAGTTGATACAACCAAACCTGTAGGTCCAGATGGTGTCCCCCCCTCTGTTTTTAAATACTGCTCTGCTTCTCTTTATATCCCTCTTTATTTAATCTTTAACCAGTCCGTGCAGTTGGGAGAGTTTCTACTCATATGGAAAAAAAACCTATGTAAGGCCTATTTTTAAATCTGAGGATAAGGCTGATGTTCGAAACTATTTGAGCATGGAGTTGAGCTAAAGCTCTGTAAGGCTGATGTTCAAAACTATCGACCCGTTAGTATGCTTTCAGTACTGCCTAAACTGTGTGAGCATGGAGTTCGGCTAAAGCTCTCTAGTGTATTCGAGAAGTTTTTGATATCTCAGCAGCATGGGTTCATTTCTGGACAGTCTGTGATACAAACCTGTTTTTATACACACATTACATCTCTGGCGCGATGGTTGCAGGAGCTGAGGTTCATGCTATTTACAGTCATTCACTCTTATTACACAAACTGTCAGTATATGGTATTTCGAGGTCTTTATTAAAATGGATGAAGTCGTATCTTACAGACCGATATCAATAAGTCAAGGTGGACAACTTTTTATCAAGTGGATTTTGTGCTACTTCTGGTGTGCCACCGGGCTCTCATCTTGGTCCACTGTTTTTTAATATTTTTATAAATGGCATAGGTAGTAAATTGAAGTCAAATTATTTACTATTTGCCGATGATCTGATATTATACTCTAAAGTAAGCCCAACTTTGGAAATAAACAATCTTCAGGATGATGTCACTGAAATATCCAGATGGTGCACCAGGAATGAAATGAAGTTAAACAGTGAAAAGTGTTTTTACATTCGTTTTGGTAGGTTAAGAACTGAATTTCCATTGGTTTATAGCCTGAATGGCATCCTTTTGAAAGAAGTAAATGTTGTAAAGGATTTGGGTGTCTATTTTGATACTAAATTGACATTCACTGAACATTATGAAAACATTATTGGTCGTGCTAATAGACTGTTGGGATTTGTTAAAAGAATCTTTCAAGAGTTTACTAATATTAATGCTCTTAATATTCTTTATATAAGCTATGCAAGATCAGTAGCAGAATTTTTCAACGTGATTTGGTCTCCTTATTTTAATGTATTTATAAAACGTCTGGAAAATACAGAAAAAATTTGCCTCATTTGCAAAATATAAACTTGATTGTAAAGGAATTTATCTGACAGTCGATGACACATTGTCCTATTTAGGTTTACACTAACAAGCATAGAGGGGAGTATTATGATGTTTGTTTTATTTTCAACATATTAAATAATTACATTTCCAGTCCTGAATGTCTTTCAGCTTTAGGTTTACATGTTCCTGGTTATAGAACGCGTAATACATTTCTTCTACATTCACCACAATGTAGAACACTGTATTTTATGTTTAATCCAGTAAATGGAATGTCCTTAACTGTAAATACTTATAATCAATTACCGTTTTTTGGTGTTTCTAAGTTTAAGTTTAAAACTAGCGCTAAGAGACTTATTTTAGAATAGTATTTGTATAACATATATCTGATTACGTTAATAAATAAATAAATAAGTTAAAAAGGTTTTTATACGATCCTAGTATCTACACAGAGTTTACTGCGACAAATCAAGATTTTGGCTACTTCCTCGAATTTTCTTTTTCTCCAATGTAGCTTCTGACCCAGGACCACATCGTGTGATGGTCATGTATTAGCGGCAGCGAATTTCTCAGTTTCCCCTCGTGTCTAGAATGCTTACTAGTAGGAACGACATACGAATCCCCACCCACGCACGGGATCTCGTAGACGCAGCTTTTTTGTTCTGGCTGGTGGCTTTGGGCGTAGTAAGGTGGTCCTTAAAGAGTTGCTTAAACTACATTACTGTCGATGTCTTAGCGCTGGCCTCTCCATTTGATTTTCCCGAAGAGTTGTTTGATGTATGGACTGTTAAATGTAGGAAGTTGTTCTATTTCTCTTGACCTGTTCTTACGCTGCACACACACTAAAGGGAGATCCTATGGCGCTCGACGAGCGGTGTGTGCTCGAAGATGTTTATTGTCACGGTTGAATAGCTGTAGGTTGTAATTTGGGGGAAACAGATGTCCTGGGAGTGAGTTCCATGGTGATGCAGTGCGCCAGACAAAGGAGTTCTTGTAAAGCAATATTCTAGATGTTTCCAATTGTACAACGAATTGGTGCGCTTTTGCCGTCTGTCATGACTATCTGACGGCGGCGGCGTTGCGAGGGGCGGGATGAGGCAGGCCAAATCCTGGGAACATCTGTAATTATCTGTAAAACAGGGACATCTCGGCCTCATGTCTGCGGCGTTCCTGACTATCCAGATTCCGGGTCGCCGATAAGACGCACAGCTCTCTTCTGATTGGAACCCAGCAGCTTTAGGGTGTGCTTTGGTGCGGCACCCCAGATGTGTGAGCAATATTCTAAGCACGGTGTTATTTACGCTTTATGGAGCAAGAGCACTGCTGCGGTGTATACAGTTCTTTGTTGCGAGATAGCACACCAAGCTTCTGGGAAGCTGATTTTGCAATGTTAGCAATGTGGCCATGCCAGGACATATCGCTGTTGACCGAGACACTCAGCAGTCCGTTTGACGAGGATGAAGGAATGGTTGATCCTGCTGTAATGATGTCAGGACCCGCCGTATTGGCCATCTTGGCACACGTGGCTGCTTGGGTTTTTGCTGCATTAAACTGGACCAAATTGCTGTCGTCCCAAGTTTGAACTTCCTCCAGGTCTTAATTAATTGCTGTAATCTGCTCCTGTCTGCGGTGAAGGTTTTTCTTTCAGTCGCTGGTAAAGGTTTTTCTGATCTAAATTGGGAGACAAGGGTACTGTTATCTGCAAGACTGTAGACAGGATTATTCTTTCTGGTCAGCAGGTCATTTATATAGGTGAATAACAGAGTTGGTGAAAGTATTGCACCTTTAATGGCATAATCATTAGTCTGTAAGTTTCTTGATTCCACAAATTTCCTGCTCTAGTGTGGCCTGAAATGTACATAGCTTTTGTGCTCTGCTCACCAATGCCCCGTTTCGTATTGCTGGAGTGGTTTGTAAGTAGTTGAAACGAAATTGTCATGTATGTATCTATTTTCGGTACACTGATTTGAGGATATTATTTCTCTGAGCTAATAGGTAGATCGCAGTTTTCTTCTTTTTCCATAGAGCGTTTGATAGATGACTTAAAGTTGTCGACGAGTGAAAGAAATTTCTGGAACTATTCTTATTTCCATTCCAGATGATAGTCATCTACATACCTTAACCAAAGTATGCCTACTTTATCTAAGGCTAAATCTTCGTACCATGTCTTGTAAATATTGGCAATTATTGGAGACAGGAAAGAGTCCATTGGTAGCATCATCCTGGCGAACAAATCTTTCATTTTCCCGGAATAAGTTGAATATACGGTATTCAAGCAGGTCCATTATGGCATCTGTTCTCATGACTTCCAGAGCTTTCTTTCCTGACACCCTGGTATATAGATCTTTAACATCAAAGCTCACCAACTGATATTCTGGCTGAAATTCCTCTCTATTTATTACACAACACGAGGGGATACTGAAATATCCGGTGCCCTGCCCATGCATGGACACATGGTCTTTACATAATGCCAAAATTATTCCGAGTTATTATATTATAAGCCAAAATCCTGATTATTTTATCAGGCTCTGTAGATTTAGACTAAAGATGTATAGGCAGTTGAAACGTATTGATCTTTTACATAAATAAATACAATGGGACTCCAAAAAACTTGAATAATTCGCGGTGAACGTTTTGTAGGGAAATGAACAGTACACCGAACTCTTATGCTCTGCCAACTTCACCTGTCATTGTTAATGGCAGCAAGTGGTCTGGCACGAATATTAAAGTTTCCAGTGGTGGCGTAACGGTAACTACAATATCGCCCCCTAGAATGCAAAGACCGTTAAGTCAGGGACCATTAAGTTTGTTAAATAACCATCTAGGACATGTAAGTATACTGACATTAATTAGTTTGTTGATATTACTAAGGTTTCGGTAGACAAAATACAAATGAATTTGAGAATCTTCTCATAGAGCTATTAAATAGTATTTACTCTTCTTTCAGTCCACTATTTCGCCTACTTTCTCATCTCCGCCACCTCTCAACATTAACAGCAACTCCGTAACGGTAAACTCGGGGTATACCGGCCCAATATCGAGTAGCAACCAGGTCAACATTCTGACCACCGGTACCAGCTCAACAACGCAAAATATTTCGGTTATTCCTAGCAGTCCACCACCAGAAATGCTCAATAATTCGTACAATACGGTGAATTGTGCGCCATCTAGTGGTAGTGGTAAGTTATCCGTTGGTTTATTTTCGATTATATGTTCCATATATTGCATGTAACATTTGTAAGAAAATATGAATGAAGACTTAAAACTTCCCTAAGCCTCGAATACAGAAGTGTATCTTTATTTGTAACGTTTTGAGTGGCCCATGCCGTGATGGTACATCCATTCAAAGTATTTTGTATTTGAATGATTCTCACGGACATTGGTTTTCTAAAAACTCAAGCATCGTTTTAGTGATTATTGAAGTAATTAACATTTTAAAGTGTTTTTCTAATTTACCGGCTTACCAAATAGCAAAAGCTAACTATGTCTAACAAACAGTCTAAAAATGTAAATCTATACAGACTTCTTTGAGACGTTTGGCTTGTTGCTGATGAATTTTCGCTACTGGTTTTGGATCAAATTAGACTTGATGGCTGCAGGTTTTTATCAGAGTATTAAAATTAATGACCTTTTTTTCTGAAAAGTACAGGGTTTTTCTCGGCTGTGCCTCAAGACTCACTTTGTTCTGATATTCAATGTATTGATTAATGATAGTCAGCACAATAAAATAAGTTATGTAAGACAGACTCAGTCAGTATTTTAGACACTGCCTGGAGGGAGAATGTGTTACTCGGCACCTGTACATGCTGTTAAATTAGTTTTTAGGAATACTAGACCCAGTTTTATGCTTATTACGATATTAGTAATCAAAATCGGATCTAGGCTTGTTTAGAGCAGGAGTCTTGTTGCGTGGTTCTCTGAAAATTTTAGTTTCAATGACCATGTTGTGAGGACGCGAGTTAAAAATGTGCAGATTCTTCGAATTGGGCTAAGAAACTGTTTCAAGTTGGCACTATAAGAACTATTTACTACCCTAGTTTAATCAAATGTAATGTGTTTTACTGTGGTGTAGTCTGCCATTCTAACATTTATATATGATTGGATTATCACCATTTAGATTAGGATTTGTGTTTTGGTGATTAATATTTCTGTTGAAGAGGAATGTGCCTTCTTGTAACGTCTCATGCAATTAAACGGAAAAAGGCAAGGCAGTTTTAATGCCTAAATAACCTAGGTTTTTATATTTTCATGTGTAAAAGAAATATATATTTTGTTGGGATATTAAAAGGGTTATGCTGAGAGAAATAGAGATGAAACTCACGTAAAAAACAACTTTATTTTGAACGAAAAACTAATGCTTACAAAATCCGGGCTTGTGAAAGACTAAATCTAGAGGCAAATATAATGTACCCATATCATTTGAGTATACCCGAGTATATAGGAGTATATCATAACGCGGATATATAAATCAAACCGCTATCGCCTAGACATAGTAAAATTCGGCAATACGGCTTAACAGTTATCCGATATTGATTCTTAGGCCATCTGCACACGGAGCTTCTCGTCATAGACGCGTACAAGATTCGTCTTGTCGCGACGCTTTCTATACGCTTAAAGATCTGTACACGAAGCGTACACCTTAAAATATGTAATCGTATTTCTATGTATTTTATTAGTAGTCGCCAAGATGTCAAGTGATGAAGAGGACTTACTTTTATCTTCATCATCGTAAAAAGAATAAACGAAGAAAATTTTGGGTGCATCCCTTTTCCTACTTCCAAAAAAATTTTTATATGAGGTTATTTATTGCCGCCAAGGGGTTAAGAAATTCCGGTTAAATAAAAAATTAGTGTCGAACGATAGCTTATGAAAAACCAAGATAGAGAAGTGCAAACCATTTTGCTCTATCTTTAGTGTTGTGTCACACTAGGCGCTTTTAACGCGTCGACTCCTATGAATAAGCGTGCCCACTTAAGAAAGCGAGCGCCAAGAGGCTGCCTTGGTGGAGTGATACTCTGGACCGTCTTAAAAAAGACGTGAGAAGATCACACCGCCACGCTTTCAGGGAAGGGCGGCAGGAGTTCTGGGATGTGTATCTGGAAGCCAGAAGGAAATTTAAAATCGAGGTCCGACGCAGCAAAAGAGACAGCTGGAGGAAATTCTGTGGAGAGATGGAGTCTCTCTCGGACTCAGCGCGTCTGCTTGAGCTGCTGGGCTCGGAAAGACAAAAAGAGATTGGCTCTCTGAAAACAGGCGAACAATGGACGGCGAACAGAGAGGAAACGATAGAGCTTCTTCTAAAAACCCACTTCCCCGGAGAGGTATAGACTACCAACTGGGACGAGGAACCAGAGCCACAGATGGACTGGAACCTTGCCCGCAGTGTGGTGACTGAGAAATCCATAACTTGGGCAGTGGGGGGTTCAGTCCATATAAGGCAGGAGGGCCGGATGGAATTATACCCATGATGCTGCAGGCGGGCCTTGACACGTTACTCCCTTACTTAAAGAGAGTATTCGAGGCCAGCATAGCACTAGGGTACGTTCCACAAGCTTGGAGAGCAGCGGATGTCGTCTTCATTCCCAAGGCAGGGAAGAGAGACTATTCCCATCCCAAGTCCTTTAGGCCTATAAGTCTAACTTCATTTTTACTGAAGACAATGGAAAAAATGATTGGCAGGTTCATCATGGAAGAGATCTTAACTGATTCTCCTCTACATGATAATCAGCACGCCTACAGAAGGGGGAAGTCGAGTGAAACGGCTCTCCATTCTGTAGTTAGAAGGGCTGAAAAGGCAATAGAAAACAAAGAAATGGCGCTAGCGCTCTTCTTTGACGTAGAAGGAGCTTTCGATAAGGCTAAAACGAAAACTATCTGTCAAGCCCTCCAGGCCAAGAGAACACCAGTTCATTTGGTCAAGTGGGTAAAAACGACACTGGAAGACCGAAAGATCAGCGCCACGCTGGGAGAAGTTCGCGTCAAAGCCGGGGTAAGAGGGGGTTGCCCACAAGGCAGCTGCCTCTCGCCACATTTGTGGTGCCTGGTGATGGACAGCCTCCTGAGAAGGTTAAATCTTGAGGGATTCTACGCACAAGCATATGCTGACGACGGGCTAGTAATGATCACGGGCAAGTTCGTGAGAACGGTCTGCGAGCGTATGCAGGTGGCGTGTCGGATAGTTCAAGGTTGGTGTGAGGAGGATGGTCTCTCAGTAAACCCAGGGAAGACCGAACTCATGCTCTTCACAAGGAAACGAAATCTAACAGGTTTTATACATCCCATACTCTACCAGACGAGACTGAGCCTAAGTCAACAAGTCAAATATTTGGGAGTTATTTTAGACAGTAAATTGACGTGGAAGGCACACGTTGAACAGGTGGTGAATAAGACAACCGCGATTATGTGGCAACTTTTTTTTTATGGCAGTGGCACACACACTAAAGGGAGATCCTATGGCGCTCGACGAGCGGTGTGTGTGCGAAGATGTTGATTGACACGGTTCTTGAATATTTGTAGGTTGTAATTAGTGGGAAACAGATGTCCTGGAAGTGAGTTCCACAGTGATGCAGTGCGCCAGACAAAGTAGTTCTGGTAAAGCGATGTTCTAGGTGTTTCTAGTTGTACGACGAACTGGTGCGCTCCTGCCGTCTGTCGGGACTGTCTGACAGGAGTTGCCAGGGGCGGGATTATGCGGTCCAAATCCTGGGAACATCTGCCGTGAAAGTATCTGTAAAACAGAGACATCTCGGCCACATGTCTGCGATGTTCCAGACTATCCAGATTCCGGGTCAACTCCGGATCGCCGACGAGAGGCACAGCCCTCTTCTGAATGGAATCCAGCAGCTTTAGGGTATGCTTTGGTGCGGCACCCCAGATATGTGAGCAATATTCTAAGCACGGTCTTATTTGCGCTTTGTACAGCAAGAGCAACTGCTGCGGTGTATAGAGTTTTTTGTTGCGAAATAGCGCACCAAGCTTCTGGGAGGCTGCGATGTTAGCAACATGGTCATGCCATGACATATTGCTGTTGACCGAGAAACCCAGCAGCCCGATTAACGAGGATGAAGGAATGGTCGATCCTGCCATAGTGATGTCAGGGCCCGCTGTATTGGCCCTCTTAGTAAACGTTGCTGCTTGGGTCTTTGCTGCATTGAACTGGACCAAATTTTGGTCGCCCCAAGTTTGAACTTTCTCCAGGTCTTGATTAATTGCTGTAATCTGTTCCTGTCTGCGGTGATGAGTCTCAGTTGCTGGTAAGGGGTTTTCTGATCTAAAGTGGGAGACAAGGGTACTGTCATCTGCAAAACTGTAAACAGGATTATTCGTTTCGATCAGCAGGTCATTAATATAGATGAGGAACAGAGTTGGTGAAAGTATTGCGCCCTGAGGCACGCCCGCGTTGATGGTGAATGTGTCCGAGATGTGTCCATCGACTGCAACGTGTAGGGTTCGGTTCTTAAGGAAACTGGCCAGCCAGCTGCAGAGAGAGGCGGGCAGTCCCAAGGACGGCAGTTTGTTGAGCAGTCCGTCATGCCAAACTCTGTCGAATGCCTTTGAAATATCCAACGCAATCGCTCGAGACTCTCCGTAGTTTTCAATTGCCCTACTCCATATATGAGTGACATAGGCCAATATATCTCCTGTCGATCTCTCTTTGCGAAAGCCGTATTGATTATCGCTGATTATTCTGTTGCTCTCGAGGTATTTGAGTATTTGCTGGTTGACTACACGTTCCATGACTTTGGAGATTATTGGAAGCAAGGCAATCGGGCGATAGTTTGAGGGCGTGGTTTTCTTGCCTTTTTTTGGAACAGGTTGCACTCGAGCGACTTTCCAAGAGGATGGGTAAATCCCTTTTCTGTAAGAAAGAGAAAAAAGCCTGGAAAAAACAGGTGTTAGTTCGTTGGCGCAGTTCTTTAGCACGATGGCAGGTATTCCGTCCGGTCCTGATGCCTTTTGCGTATCTAGTTCTTTAAGGATTTTGCGAATATCACGATGAGAAAACTTGACTTCTGCCATGGTGGTGTTGATGTTCGGTATAGTGGGGAGAGTCTTGCTTTGGGGCACGTCTAAGGTAGAGTGCGATGAAAACATTTTGGCGAGCATGTTTGCTTTTTCCTTGGCTGTAGTCGCCGTGATGCCACGTTCGTCCGTCAAAGGTGGGAGAGACGTTTTTGTAAAGTTGTTACTTACTGCCTTTGCTACCGACCAGAAATTCCTGGAGCCACTGGGGCATTGCAAAAGTTTATTCCTGATCCTTTGATTGTGTTTGTCCTTAGTTTCGTCGATCACAAGCTTGCACTCGTTTCTCGCTTCGATAAAATAATTGCGATTTTCAGCGGTCTGATTTTGCTGCCAGTACTTATAGGCTTGCTGTTTCCTTCCTACAGCTCTTTCGCATCTTTTGTCGAACCAGGGCTTTCCTTTTGATGGTAACTTGATGGAATTTGGGATGTATGCTTCCATTCCTGAGGAGATTACTTGCATGATCTCTTCGCAGCAGTCTGACGGGTCGTCAGTGGCAAAGCAGACGTCGAGCCAAGGAAAATCTAGGTAGAACTGCCTTAGATCGACCCAGTTTGCAGAATTGTAATGCCAGATTTTGCGAGGCAATGGTGGATCCTTCTGTATGAGTGGCAATTCACAAACCGTTGTAATAAGTTTGTGGTCGGGGGTACCTAATGGCGGACCAACTGTAACCTTGTACTGGTCAAGATTGGTGGTCAGAAAAAGATCCAGGAGGGCGGCGAATTCGCCCCTCTCTGAGATTCGAGTTGGTTCGTCTACAAGTTGAATAAGCCCGCAGCTGATGGCAAATGCTTCAGCTTCTCTACCTTCGTTGTCGGTCTTGTTGTGGTGTTTGAGCCAGTTGGTGTTGTGGGCATTGAAGTCTCCCAGAACGATTATTTCTGAACTGGGGTGATCGACCTGTATTGAGTCAAAAGTGGTAGCTAGTGTTGAGAAAAAGCTTTGGTAGGCTCTATCGCTCGGAGGGCGATAGAGACAACATATAAACTTGGTTAATCCCTTGGCGGTGAACTTGAGCCACATGACGTCAAGGTTGTTCGGTTCGAGTGTTTCCTCGCGGTGACATGAAAGGTCGCTTCGGACAAAAAGGCATATTCCGAACTTATATCTAAATCGGGTATGTAAGTCGTAACCAGGATAGAGGTAGTTCACTGTTGTTGTTGTAGAACATACTTGTGTTTCTGTAAGGGCTAATATGTGTGGTCTATTTGCTTGTAGATGTTGGTGTACCGAATTTATGTTTGTATTTAGGCCTCTTACGTTGCAGAAATCTATTCTAAATTGGTTCGGTATCTTTGCTGTCTGTGAAATGCGGAATGAAGGGCTCCCAGGGCCACCCAGCGCCCGGAGATCCGGAGATCCTAAGGAGAACGGTAGGTAGGAAGTGGGGTTTAAAACCTTACATCCTCCAGTGGCTGTACACTGCTGTGATAAGACCGAGGATTTCCTACGGATCCGTGGTCTGGTGGCCAGCGGTGGCCAGAGCTACTAATGCCCAGATACTGGCCAGACTGCAAAGGCTGGCTTGTTTGGGTATTACCGGAGCATTGAGAACAACTCCCGGAGCAGCACTGAACATCATCCTGGGGCTGCCGGACCTCCCGATCTGGATTGAGAGAAAGGCAATGGCGGCTCACAAAAGGATGATCGACAGTGGCCTATGGCGAACGGACTACACAGGGAAAGGCCATACGACTATTGCCGCCAAAATGAGTAGGGATCTACCCATCATTGCGACCAAAGGCAATATTCCAGATGGCAGATTAAGACTGAGAAGGAATTTCCAAGTGGAATTTCCATCAAGGGAAGAGTGGCTGTCAGGCCATGTACGTACGCCGAGCGGCGTACACGCATGGTACACTGACGGCTCATGGATGGCTAATACACAGTCATCCGGAGCCGGTGTATACCTAGACAACACTAAATCAGGAGAAAGAACTTCGCTGGGGAGATATGCCACTGTTTTCCAGGCGGAGGTGTTTGCTACTTTGGAAGTAGCAACCAAGGCGGAAGTAACAGAAGGTGTAGAGAATATATATATTTACTCGGACAGTCAAGCCGCTCTCAGGGCGATCCAAAGACCCAGGACAAGCTGTAAGCTAGTTCAGGAATGTAGAGACGCCCTAGAGAGATTGGCTGTGCGCAAGGAAGTAAGACTCAGATGGGTTCCAGGGCACAGTGGCATCGAGGGCAACGAACGGGCCGATGAATTGGCAAGACAAGGCTCAATGAGCCACCTCGTCGATCCAGAACCTGGTCTGGGCTTGAGTAAAAGGCAAATCTCTCAGGAACTAAATAACTGGGCCTGGAACAAGACAAAGCACAATTGGAGAGGAAAAGAAGGATGCAGACAAGCCAAGGAAATGATTCTAAATCCTCACAGATCCAGAGCAAGGCGACTGCTAAAAAAGAGCCGAGAGGACAGGAACTTGGTAGGTATTTTGACTGGGCATGGAAGCCTAGACAGACATCTGCACTTTATCGGCGTGAGGGACAGTCCACTCTGCCTGAACTGCGGGACAGGGGAGGAGTCCTCATACCACTATATAGGAATTTGTGATAGGTGGAATCGCCTAAGGAGGAAGATACTGGGAGCACCAACACTTGCTCGGGAAGATCTAAAGGATCTGGACTGGGAGGACGTCCTCACCTTTATCAAGGTGACGGGCCGTTTCAGTGCGGGCCGGTTGTTGGAAGTAGCCAGGTAGGGGAGGGCGGATCGGGGATGGTGAAAAGGGACTTATAGGCCTACTTACCGGGCTTCGGCCCCCCCACCCTTACTACTACTACTACTACTACTACTAACGCTGCGGCAAGAAGGGATGGACTCTACTCATCACACATCCCATCGGGATACGTTTTAACGGGATGTTTCGCCAGTCGAATTTTGGTAGTGCTAGTACCATGGCGAATTCATTGAAGCTTGTTGTGCTCTAGAAGCGTCAATATTGGATTCACCCTTTCAATGTATTTAGTATATTAATAGTTTTAATGTGTCTAGTTTAAATGTATGTAGGTAGGTACATAGAGTTAATAGAACAGTATAATTATTATTTAAAACATACATTTCTCATCTCTCTCCGTTGAGTCAAGCTCCATCCAATTCTTATTCATAATTTCTCCAATTTCCACCCAGACTTTCTGCCTACAGTTTTTATTTGAGTATTATTTCGACTTTTTCTCCCCCATAATGCTTGTTTACCGTGGATGCACTCAATGAATAGATCCACGTCAAACATGATGAAATTTATAATGAAAAAAAAAACAACAAACCACGTACTCAAAAATTTTCGAAGAACCGCAGCGTTCGAACCCTCATGCGTCAGGTGCGACTACAAACATACACCTGCACGTGTTTTCGTTCTATTGCGGTCGCCCGGTCGTGCGGTGCCGCCGCAGCATGATGCGGTTGCATCCGGTTGGGTGCGGTACAACGCACGCATGTGACAGCTCTCATTTAATATAATGGGTTTACACCATCCTGGCAAACCGGAGCGTTCTTGCCGCAGCGGTGAAAACGCTAAGTGTGACACCACACCTAAACGGCTAAGTGTGGTGTCACACATAGCGTTTTCACCGCTGCGGCCCCAGCCTTCAAAAAGGTGAAAATTCTCAATTTTTGAACGTCAGTATCTCGGAAACAGTTGACTTTAGAGATATGTCATTTTATGTCAAAAATATTTGGATTTAATCATATAATTCAAAAATTAAAAAATATACAGGATATCGTATTTAAGAAAATATAAGTTTGATTCGCCACGACTTCTTGGAGCACCGTGTATATTCGAAAATAGTTTTAAAGTGTGGACCTTAAGGTTCTATACAAGTTTTGTAGTGAACATTTTTTCTTGTTCTTGCTGATGAGCGAGATATTGTCCGCTTACACACTAAATACCTACTGTGACAGCGCGCATCGTACAGCAAGCGACTACACCGCTCTACGTCCGGCGTCTTGCAGCTTCTCTGGAGCACCGAATCCGCGCTGTTGCGTCTTCGTGTGCAGTTGTTGATTTAAATACAAGCGAGCGTACACCAGGCGTACACCTTCCGTACGTCGCGCTTAATACGCGTCTATGACGAGAAGCTTCGTGTGCAGATGGCCTAGTCAACGGTACTTTTCTACTTCAATATATTTCATTCTGATATTTGTCAATGGTATATGTTTTTTTAAATATATTTTTTCCTGTACATGTCTAAATATATCTAATGAACTATTTTTTTTCTTTTATCTCGCTTCCTTAATAGAGAAATATTATAGGATATTGGTAAGTTTAGAAACTCTCCCTCAGTTTTTTTTACTCAGTCTCTCATTTTTGTATGTAACATTTTTTATTTGCAGGTAACGTGAATGTAAGCGGACCAACAACAGTGATATCTAGAAGAAATAATAACAATAATACAAGTGTGACTATCATAAATCAAAACTCCATAGCCAATCAAAGAATGAGCGTTTTTGAACCTTATCCAATGCGGGACACAATACAGGTAGGTTTTGCAACATTAGCAACAAATTCGGTGATACATTTATTTAAGTTTCTTTTACTTTATGCTTAATAGTATTTTTTTCCACGATTCTTCAAGCATATTATTTTTTCTATATCTGCACTGTGCAAGCAAATTAAATAATCTTCGAGACCTTTCAGCATTTTTGTGAAAAACATTTGGATAAAATCAAGTTATACATGGAAAAAGTTTCGCTGAGAATACCATCGCCAGCCAAGTGTACGATAGAGGAAAAGAGACAGAAGAAATCTGCCAAATTGCATTTCGCTTGTCAGGCCAGAGGTCAGCACTGTCTGTATTCAAAAACATATTTCACAATGAGAACTAGAAATCCTAGGATTTGGATTCATTTGATGTTCATTTCATTACAGGTAATGTTACAGACTATTCAGGAATTTTATGTCAATCACGAGCCTGCGTTTACATTTTTTAGGCCAGGCATTCACACGCGTTAAGTTCGAGAGACGCTCAAGTGGCAAGTTTGAAGCACTGTTGGGATATTTTAAAGGCTGAAAACAAGACATTTCTGACGTTGGTAACAAGTGCTTTTCCATGTTCGAAGGTAAGCGATTAAGACTTAATACAAGTCTTAATTAGCGCCCTGTCGGAAATGTGATATTCTTGATTTCTACAAGTGTTTTTTTTTTTGGGGGGGTCTTTTAGGATCAGGAAGCGCTCTTAAGTGAACTGAGGCACGCAGGATACTTTGACGTGTTCCAAATATGCCCCTCAAATGTCGGCGGTACGACTGATCATTTGGAGGGCAGTGGCCCCTTAAGCAGTATCGAGGGAATCAGGTGGGGCTGCTTTTTGTGTGCGCACCCCGAACGAGCTATAGGATTTTTAAGAGGTGAGGCTAAATCGAGTGTATTAATGAATTTTCATTATGCTTTACGCGGTTTTCCAAATAATAGGGGACACTCAACCAGTCATCGAGGGTCAATTGAAAGAAAAGAAAGGTAAATGGCGACTGTTTCGAAGATGGCGGACGCGGTACTTCACTCTGTCTGGTGCTCACTTATCATGTAAAGGCTCGGTAAGTTATTAATTATATTTCAATATGGAATGATATTTATTTTTTCTACGATTGCATCTTCACTCTACTTAGATCTGAATTAATATACTCGTCAAATGAAGAATAAGCGTTTACCATACAACTACAGGTAAATTTTTAATTAAGGCTCGTAATGCGTTATACATTTTGATAGCTCAGTACCCCAGGTCATCCCGATACCTTCAAGAATGTACAAACGCTCCAAAGCACACGAATGCGTATCCCAAGCCAGATATCACTCCCTGCCCTTCTCTGCCCACCAAACACCCTGTTCTTTCTAGCTGAATGCCCCCAAGCTAGGATTGCATATGATATATGGGAATGGAAAATAACAAAATGGTTTGTTCGTAGGATATCAGCCGAGACACACTCCGATGTTCCACAGAATGTACTGACTCCTGTTTAGCTTCCTTGACAGTGCCCCAGCATGCTCTCCCCAACTGAACTGTTCGGCACATTTCTTAATTTTCTCATAGAAAAAACCACCCTATTTATCTTATCTGCGTTCAATAGAAGCCTGTGTCATTGGAACCATTCGCCGACTCCTCCAAGGTATCAGCTGTGAAAGGCACTGTTGTGTCATCAGCAAAAATAGTATACTTGGCCCAAGGGAAGACCATTTATATACAGGGTGTCCGGAAATAACATCGCCAAATTACAGATGGTGATTCTACATAAGAAACCATGAACATTTTGTCATATGAACATGGGTCCGAAAATGCATAGTGTCCAAGATAAAACAATTTATAAAAAAACAGTTTTTTGTTAATATCTTAAATATGATTTTACTGATTTTGTTGAAATTTGGCAGGGTTATCTGTAGTAATAAGGGGCTCATTTAGTCATAATTAGATTAAAAATATAAAGTCCAGTGGCGTCCCGGAGGGCATCATACCGAATATTATTGACAAAAAAGTGTGCGCCGCTGACTTTTTCAAACATTTTATATTTTTTTCGTATTAAGCAACTAAAAATACAATATTTTTGATTCTTGAGTTGTTTTCGTATCTTGCTTCGTTTTCGATAAAAAAAGTAATAACCAGTTTATTACATTTCCAACCTTTTTTGATAAAATCGATATTTTTATTTATATCTTAAATATGCTTTTACCCATTTTGTTGAAATTGAATAGTGTTATCTGTAGCAGCCCCGTCTCCAGGGGTGAGGCGGCGAGGCAGCCGCCTCAGGCGGCCGATTTTTAGATGCGCCCTTTTTTATTTTATCTATAAAGTTTTAATGTGTTTATATGTAACACGGTAAGCACTCTCGCAATGATTTTTCGCATCTACTGAAATGTTTAATCTAAAAACCCGTAAAAAAACAAAATTAGGCAAATTATTTACAAATTTAATGCCACTCGCGGCGGTCTTTTAAAATAATTTTCTAATAAACCTAAGTCTTGAACCAAATAAGGTTGGCTTTAGTTTAAATAAGTGGGGACACGAAAAAGTATATATAATGTATTATTTCATAGTTAACTCGCTAGTTAATATGTAAATTTAAAAAAAAATATATTAAAATTTACCTAATTTCATTCGGTACCTTTTTATACAAATAAATAGTATCGTTATTTGGTGTTCAGCTAAAACAGTGGAAGCCAGTGAGCTAAGGCTCTAGGGCGCCGCCCTTCCCACTTGGATAATTAAATATTTAAAGTAGTTTTTGACAGGGATTTTGTTAATCGTATCAAAAAAAAAGGAAAATGTATGTAACGAAACCTATTTTTTTTAATGAAATATTTTCTCTCTTACTGGCACTACAACTCCGCGTGAATCTTGGCCGCATCCACCATTGCCCTCCAGCTCTCTATCTTTTGCTTCCATTTCGTATTGTGTTATACCAATTTTTCTCAAAACTTACGTAACTGCGTCCTTGCGTCTCCTCCTAGGCCGGCCAACAGATCTTCTTCCCTCTGGCCTCTCATGGTATATGATGTCCAAAAGCCTTTGGTCATCACTTCTAAGAACATGTCCCGCCCATCTAAGTCGACTAGACTTGATCCACCTTACTATATTTTCCATGCCGTATAGTTCTTCCAGCTCGTTCTTTTTTTGGCGCCTCCACTCTCCTGTTATACTGTCCCTGCATGGTCCATGCAGCATGGTACATTGCTCTTAATATTTTTCTTTCGAAGATTAACAGCTTATCGATTTCGCGTTTGTTTAGGATCCATGTCTCGCTACGATATAGCGTAACAGGTCGTATTAAGTTCTTATACATCTTTACCTTAGTTCCTCTTGTAAGTAGTTTGGATCTAGAGAATGTAGATAGTGCATAAAAGGCTGTGTTTCCCGATGCGATTCGAGCAGCTACGTCTTTCTCATTTCTGTTGTCGCCTGTTATTGTTGCTCCTATATTTTGTCTTATCCTTTGCCTCGGATTCTTAGAGGTTACCATGTATTTAGTGTGGCCTCGTTGATCTTTGATCCCATTTTTTGAGCTTGAGTTTCAAAAGAAGAGAACACATCCTTAACATCCCTGGTATTATGCGCAACAACATCTATGTCATCGGCAAAAGCTATCACGAGTTTTGCGCCATCCATAGCGAAACCCAGTGTTAGTTGCAGGGAGATTTTTTTCATGGCCCAGTTCAACGCAAGGTTAAAAAATAAAGAAGATATAGGGTCTCCCTGCTCAGGTCTGTGCAGATATGAAATGTTTCTGACGAAGCATTCCCAACTCGCACCTTTGCTTTCGAGTTTTCAACGCACATTCTGCTTATGTTTATTACCTTTAATGGTATTCCCATTTCTCTTATTGCATACCAGAGCTGATCCCGGTTGTTCGGGTCGTACGCCTGTTGATAATCCACAAATATTTCATGTATATCTTTATTTTGCTCCCAACATTTCTCCATGATCTGGCGGACTATAAAAACGTGGTCTTTAATGAACCTGCCTGGTCGAAAATCGCACTGATAATTGTCCAGTATTTCCTCAGCATATGATATTAGCTTTTGCACTAGGATCAACGACACTATGTTATAAGCGGCATTTACTAAGGATATACCTCTATAATTCCGACAGTCCGCTTTCCTTCCTTTTTTATGGATGGGTATTATTATGCTGCTGTTCCATTCGCCTGGCATCTTTTCATGGTTCCATGTGTTCGTTACGATATGGTGTATCTTTTGGTTTAAAGCATTTCCGCCGTTCTTTAGAAATTCCGCATTTATTTCGTCTTCACCTGGGAATTTGTGATTCTTTAACTTGCTGATGGCCCTTTTGACTTCCACTAGTGAAGGTGGTTCCAAATCCAGGCTCTGCCGATTAGAAACATGCGTTTTGGTCATTTTTTATCTATCTGTCTGTTAAGCAATTTGGAAAAATACTGCCTCCATCTTTGTATTTTATCATCATCTGAGGTCAGCAGTCTTCTAATACCATCTTCTACAAAATTAAAGCTTGTCCCGTCTTTTCCGCTCTTATTCCTCTATAGAATTCCCTTGCTTGATTGTTGCCGTTGTTTTCCTCTACTTTTCTCGCTTTTTCTTCCAGATGTTCCTTCTTTTTCATTCTTAGTAGTTTTCTGGCATTGGTACGTGCTGTAGTAAAAGCATCTTTGTTTTCGTTCGTGGGGTTTTCCAGAAAGGTTATTCCCTTTTCGGTTTTTTTTTCCAATATGCTTTCACACTCTTGGTCGTATCATGCAATTATGCGACTTCCTGTTGTTGTTCCTAGAGTTTCATTAGCCACTTCCCTTACTATTGTTTTTGCTTCTTTCCATTCTTCTTCCACGCTTTCTACAGTAATTTCATTTTGTAGCATTTGCATTTTGCTCTTCATTGCTTCCTTGTATTCTTCCACCTTTTCAAGTCTTTTAAACTTATTTATATCCCTTTTCTTTCTTTTTTTCTTCGCGTTTGGTCCTTTGGTGGAGAGTTTCTCTTTTAGTTTAGATCTTACCAGAAAATGATCTGAGTTGCTATCCGCCTCCCGCATACTTCTAACATCTTCTATATTACTAGAAAAAGTCCATCTATTAAGATATGATTTATTTGATTTCGTGTCACTCCATCGTTTGATACCCATGTTATTTTGTGGATGTTCTTTCTTTGGAACTGAGTGCTTTTGAGGGACATGTTACTTGCTATTGCAAATTCTGCTAATCTGTTACATTTATCGTTTGACACGTCATGAAGGCTATGTCTTCCCACTACATGCCTTAGGTGGTCTTCTTTTATTAACTGGGCATTGAGGTCGCCCATTACGATTTTTATATCGTTCCTAGGCCCTGCTTGATATTCCTGTTCTAATAGCTCGTAGAATTCATCTTTTTTTTTATTCGTTCGCTTCATTCGCTGGGGCGTGTACTGAGAACAGGGTCAAGTTGTGCCACCTGCCTTTTACTCTAAGTATGCACATTCTGTTAGGTACCGGTTTAAAGGCTAATACTTCGATACTTCCCGCTAACAACAAAACCACATCCGAATTCGTATAAATTTTCTGAACCTGACCAAAACACTAGCGAGTTCTGCATTTGAATACTGCCGGTGCCTATCCACCTGATCTCCTGTACGGCTGTGATGTCTATCCTATACTGTTCCAATTGCTTAATTGCTCTTGTTGCTATGCGTGGTCTATGCTAACTTAAAACATTCCATATGCCCAGCAGAATATCCTTATTTCGTTGCTTGGGTCGATTGTCCTGGTTATCCGTCCATTTCCGAGGCAATAGTGTCTGATTCGTAGCGTGAAACTTTTTCTATTTGCAGGTTGCTGGCCTACAGTAAAATGAAATATTTTTGCTGGGCGAATTTCTAATTCATCATTTTAGGTCGTTTGACCTTGACAATTGTAAAAAACTCGCATTTTGCCACCTCCGGCGCCCTATCACGAGTATATATAAATGTTTCGATTTTGCGCCCCCTGAGCAGCACTGCCTCTTTAACAGGTCACGAGCCACCACTGTTCTAGAACGGACAATAGTTCCTTAATTGGTCTGTTGTAAGGGGCGGCCAAATCCTGCTCGCCTCGGGCGGCCGAAAGCCTGAAGACGGGGCTGTCTGTAGTAATAGGCGGCTCATTTAGCCTTAATTAGATTAAAAATATAATGTCCAGTGGCGTCCCGGAGGCATCATACGGAATATTATTGACAAAGAAATGTGCGCCACTGACTCTTTTAAACATTTTATATTCTTTTCGTATTAAGCAGCTAAAAATACAACAATTTTGTTTCTTGAATTGTTGTCGTATCTCGCTTCGTTTTCGAAAAAAAAAATAAAAACCAGTTTATTACATTTCTTTAGGGCACCAAATTCTACATCAAACGCTGTAATAAACTGGTTTTATTTTTTTCTCAAAAACGAAGCAAGATACGAAAACAATTTAAGAAACAAAAATGTTGTATTTTTAGTTGCTTAATATGAAAAAGATATAAAATGTTTAAAAGAGTCAGTGGCGCACATTTCTTTGTCAATAATATTCGGAATGATGCCCCCAGGGACGCCACTCGACATTATATTTTTAATCTAATAAACGCTAAATGAGCCGCCTGTTACTACAGATAACCCTATTAAATTTCAACAAAATCGGTGAAAGCATATTTAAGATATAAATAAAAATATCGATTTTATCAAAAAAGTTTGGAAAAGTAATAAATCGGTTTTTACTTTTTTAATTGAAAATGACGCAAAATACGAAAACAACTCAAGAGTCAAAAATATAGTATTTTTATTTGCTTAATACGTAAAAAATATAAAATGTTTGAAAAAGTCAGCGGCGCACACTTTTTTTTGTCAATAATATTCGGTATGATGCCCTCCGGGACGCCACTGGACTTTATATTTTTAATCTAATTAAGGCTAAATGAGCCCCTTATTACTACAGATAACCCTGCCAAATTTCAACAAAATCAGTAAATTCATATTTACGATATTAACAAAAAACTGATTTTTTATAAAAAGTTTGACACCCTGTATCTTGGAAACTATGCATTTTCGGACCCATGTTCATATGAAAAAATGTTCATGTTTTCTTATGTAGAATCACCCTCTGTAATTTGGCGACGCTATTTCCGGACACCCTGTTTATTAAAAAGAGTATGGGGCCATATATTGAGCCCTGTGGTACTCCATTAGTAATTTTACTCCTTGCCGATGACACCCCAGCAACCCTCACTAACTGATATCTGTCTTCAAGGTATGATTTCTTGCTGTCTGTCTTGACAGAAGTTGTAATATCTAAGTTTTCGGAGAAGGATGCCATGGTCGACACAATCAAAGGCTTTATGAAAAGCCTCCATTATATTAGATATTAGGTCCAAGACTCCCAAGACAGTATTCCTGTCCTTTCTGAATCCAAGCAAGTCAGAGGAACCAAAGAAGAAGTTAAAATACTCAGCCTTCTTACAGTTGTGAAGTTCATATGTACATTTAAGTCACCAACTATTATAGCATGACTCGTAGAATCTATTATTGCCAAGACCTGAGACATAATATCTAAATATTTATTTAGTTCTCCCTTTGGGGATCTATGAACCGACAAGACATTAGTGTTTATAGAGGAAACAAGGGAGCAGTATGTTCTTTTTGATAATCAACAATCGCAAAGACAGAGAATTCAGCACGGTGTCCCTCAGAGCTCTGCGCTGGGTCCTCTGTTGTACCTCATATACATAAATGACTTGCCAAACTTCTCTAATATCACAAACTTGCTCATTATCTTGTTTGCTGATGACACCACCACATTGCTGCGTTACCACCCCTAGTGGACCCTATTTTACATTGGATTCTAGTTGGAGAGGAACAAATCAAAAACTGATTTTTGAGTCTGAATAATGTCAATGAATATGAATTTTACTTCACAAACTTCTCCATCAAACCTTGAGAATCAAGATTCAGTCAAATTCCTGAATCCTGGGTTGACTTGAGAGGCACATGTCAATCACCTAAGCTCCAAACTATCAAAAATTGTTTCCCGGGTACGCTGCTTATGGCATACCATGGATACTTTAACTCTAATTTATCCTATGCAATTTTAAACTGGGGTCATTCTCCTAACTCTGCACAAATCTTTAAGTTACGACGACGCTGTGTTAGAATAATTGCAGGCATAAAGTATTGCGATTGTTGTAGAGATGTTTTTATTGAACTGAGACTCCTTGCACTTTTATATTTCACTGTGCAACACGTTTTTCTGATTGAAGTTAATAGTATATTATTTTATATGGAGGAAAAGTAATACTTTTCATGGCGCGCTCGTGTTTAACAGCCGAACGGAGTGAGGCTGGTAATAGAGAGCAAGCCATGAAAAGTAACTTTTCCTCCAAATAAAATATGCTGTTTTTTCTTCAAATGTCGACAAATTAATGCAAAAACGTCTCTTTTTAATAGTAATAATAATTATTATTAAAGATAAGTGGGTTCGCAAGGCGGCTTAGACCGATGCGGTATCGGTGAATAGGCTCAGTTTGTTGCTGTAGTAATGTCACATAAAGCTGTCAGTGGACACTGTCAACAATAATTATTTTTTAAAATTGCGTCTTTGATTGCGTTTTAATTCCGTATTGATAAGCAGTTATTGAGTAAGTTCGATTAAATAATAACCAATTTGTTCCTAAATTAGTGATTTTTAGAAATGCAGTCACAAATTGAGTGATAAATACAAATTTTAGTTTAATAACTCTTGAGTTGTTGACGCTTATTTTGATGTTTGTTTGTATTGTATCTATGTTGATATGACAACACTTTTACCTCCGCCGGCGGAAAAGTGAAAAGTAAAGCTCCGGCGGAGGAAAAACGAAACTTCACTGCCGCCTACACAGTCGAGTAATGATGGATTTACTGACGTTTGAAGAAAAAAGTATTTTTTTTTCAATCAAAAAGAAACCTAGCCCCGGAGAGTCGTATTGCAGATGCCCGGCCCCAGTAGTGGGGTCGTTAGAGCGCCACCAGTTCTATCCAAATAAACTGAAAAAGCTCCGCTGGTGTTGTGCAGGGTGGCTAGGTCGGCTTATTAACTCAAAAGGTACTTAATTTCAACCTAACAAGAAAACGAGAATATAGGCTGGCTTATTAAATCAAAAGGTACTCAAGCTTAACTTAGCAAGAAAACACAATCTAAAATTTAATGAACGATATATTTGCTACTAAGTTATTTTTTTTTAAACACAGCAACAATCTATCTGGAGTAACATGTTAAATGGAAATGTTGTTAGTTAAAGACAAAATAATGTCAAATGACTATTAAATTTAACTAATAATTGGTACAATGTGGTGATTGTACGGAGACCAATTCTGTTGTTAATACTCGGTTCTGTATGCCTTACAACTAAATGCACTAAATACTACTAACGGAAGTGATCACTTTAACGTTAACTAAGCTAATTACAACTAGGTATGCGTGCGCTAATAGCTGCATCGATTTTAAATGTAGCAATAATAAAAAACATGCAATCAAGCAATGAACGGCCACAATAATTAAATCAAATGACTCGATAACTTAATAAAATAAATAAAATTAGAATAAAACTATTGAAAGCTTGGCTATCAATGCTTGACTTATATTATAAAGAAAGAAAATCAGAGCGAAACTGTTCTTGACTCATCTTAAAAACAGAGAAAATTTACAGCCATTAGATTAACCGGTCCGACAAACCAGTGAATAAATAAAAATAAAATTAATGAGCTATCTCAGAGCTTGGCGGTCAATGTTTGATTTGTTTTCAAAGAAGGAAAATTAAGCGCGAAACTGAAAAACAAATGAATCCATGAAAGATAAAGCGTCTACCCAAATCCGGTCGTCGCTCTGGTGGAGGCGCCTATAGATACCTCGGGTACTGCCACTCGATGGCCCCGAGGGGAAGATCTAGCCGAGGTCTCGATAGCTCGGTATCAAGATGGGCTGGTAATTGTGCTGTGGCTCCATGTAAAACCTGCTTCTTGTCTGCTAGTAAAAGTTGTGGCCCTCCAATAAAACCCTGAAATAACCCAGTGCGCATTAGACGAAGCCCCCTTACTTTAATAAAAAACCATACCCCCCTTGCATAAATATATTTTAAGTAGAATAAAACACAAAAACAAATCTCCAAATCTACAGTATCTTTATGTCAAAAAATTGTTTATTTGGTTACATGTTTCGCTTTAAGAGCATCATCAGACCTATAATTAAAAATAAACCTCAATATCTAAAATTAAACAAAACAATGGAAAAACTTACCGGGTCACAACCAACACGAACACTTAATGACTATGCATATTTAAATAGTTTAAAAACTAAAAAATATATACTTAACAACCATACACACAAGGACATCTATCAATAAACGAGCCAACCAGACAAATACACTTTAAAATGAACGGAAAAAGGTAAAATAAATATACAGACACCTACGATACGTTAAAATGTTAGCTACCATGGACAAATAAAAAGTACCCAGAATTATGGAACATGTATTAGTCTTTTAGATTATTGAATATAAAATAATTACCAAATGGTTGCTGTTCATTAACACACACAACGTCTGGACTTTTTAAGGCTCTACTTATTTCTAGAGTTTCCAACAAATCTAACTTTTTCCCCTTCTCGCAAT
>MU182956.1:160190-248862 GCA_016904865.1 Pissodes strobi | reverse complement strand
TTATGGAACAGAAAATTACCGATTTTCATTCAAAGGAAGATAAGTGAAGAACTTCAGTTTGAAGTGTTAGAGTTGAAAATGCAAATCAATGACTTCATTACCAATAATGATTCCAATCAATCGACTGAAAGGCTTAATTATATCTCCGAACTAAGTGATCGTCAATCTCGCCAGTCCAACCTGATGGTTATTGGAAACTAAATTCACCATTGCATGGAAAGAACAGCGATCCTCCGATAAGCGTATTATAGGAGAAATAATACACTCTGTGGTTCCAGACCTGAATATTTCAACATTGAAAATTTTTCGAGTGGAGAAATCCATATCTAACAGTGCCCGTCCCATTAGTTATTATGTCTTCTCCATCTGAAATGTCGAAGATAATTCGTCATTCGAGGGCAATTAGACAAAATCAAGGCTTCTCTAATCTATCATTCAGCAATGACAGAACCCCCAACCAAGTAAAGGAGTATAAAGATCTAAAAACCGAGCTTCAAATAAGGACGGTTTCGGGAGAGCATAACTTGCGTATGAAATATATTCGCCCCCCACTAACCCAAAATCATATTACTTAATTTAAACGCATAAACCTGTCTGACGTGAACATAAAATCATCATCTACCTTCAGCGACAACACAATATGTTACTATCAAAACGCAAGAGGGCTTAACACAAAAACTTACGAATTCTTCATATGAGTACCAGATTGTAGCAATAACTGAGTCATGGCGCCACGAAGATGTTCTAAATTGCGGAATTATTTGACGACTATTACATGGTTTTCCGAAGCGACAGCAAATTTCAGGAAATTAACGTCTCCCGAGGAGATGGTGTGCTGTTGGCTGTTTCCAGGGACTTTGACGCGAATCAACTTGACGTATTAGGGATCCAAGATCAAAATCCAATGGGTGATATAGATGGGAGTACGATTGTTGCTGAATTTAAATCACTATATGTTCTAGTTATACATATTCCCCCCCCCCCCCCCCCAATCTCGCGGCATATGAATACCAGTCTTTTTTTGATTCCCTCGAGACATTTTCTTTTTTTTTTTTATAGTAATCTAGTAATTATAGGGGATTTCAACCTACTAAATTTCAATGTGGAAGACAGATTTAATGATGCTAAGGTTCAGATCGCTCTAGACTTTGCTAACTTCTATAATCTAGTTCAGTATAATTATATCCTTAATTTCAATGGTCGAACTCTCGACTTACTCTTTGCGAATGTTCCATGTCTGATAGCTTCTGTTCCCGAGGACGGCCATCATCCTGCGCTCGGCAGAGACTTAAACATATCAAGAAATAAATTGACACCTATTAAAGCCAAAATCACACAAACACGTTACAACTATCGCAAAGCTGACTTTCATAAATTATCTAGGGTCGAGGGCTGACTGGTCTCCTCTGGGAGATTATGCTTCGGGGCGCCTGCAAGTATTTTTACCACACATTGTACTCGATTCTTGATAAATGTGTGTACTGTGTATGATAACCATAGTAGAGCGGATCCAGTTTGGTATAGCTCCGCAACCATTAAATCCAAGGCACGAATATAACTGCAGGCACTACAAATGTTAGAAGTGCTCAAAATATCGTAACTCATATTCCAGGTACCAAATTATATACCAAACAAGATAAAATAACCTTTAAATTGCTTCAAATTGCTAGTAGATGACGATATTATTAGTTTAGTTACCAATTCTACAAACATTTATATTGACAGTTAGTTCTACTTATGCAAATAAAAGTGTAGTTTGCAAAACCGATAATACAGAAATTTCGTCAGTAATTGGTTTGCTTATAATTGCTGGTTCGTTTCGAGGTGGGAAAGAAAATTTGCAAGATCTTTGGGCTACAGATGCTTTGTGAATTGATATATTTCACACTACAATGTCATTGGATAGGTGTTTATTTGTTCTCAGATGTGTTCGCTTTGATAACATAAATGATCGTGTTGAGCGAAAGAAAATCGACAAACTAGCTCCTGTAAGAGAAATATTCTCAGCATTTATTCAAAAATGTCAGAAGTCCTACACAGTGGCGGAATACACGACAACTGATGAGCAATTAGTTTCTTGTAGAGGAACATGCTCCTTCAGGTAATACATATCAAGCAAACCTGCTAGGTATGGAGTAAAAATAATAACTCTTTGTGAGGCTCGAACTTGGTACACCCTAGCGATGGAAATATATCCAGGAAAGCAACCTGAAGGGCCCTATAGCGTATCAAATTCTCTTAAAGATGTAGTACATATACTAACTGAGACTATTGCTAGAACAGGTAGGAACGTTAAGATGGATAACTGGTTCACCAGTATCCCTCTTGCAGAACTGCTACAAAAAAAAAGCTCTCCCTAGTTGGTACGCTTCGGAAAAATAAGCCCCAACTTCCTGTAGAGCTGGTTAATGTGAAAAAAAGAGAAGTTAAAAGTACAAATTTGCTTACAATAACCAAATATCTGCACTTTCGTATGTACCGAAGAGAGGCAAGAATGTGGCGCTTATTTCAATGATGCACCCTGGCTCTAACGAAATTGATTTGACCACTGGCGATGACAAAAAGCCCGCAATAATCAATCACCTTTTATAACATAACTAAAGGTGCCGTTGATAGGGTTGATAAATTTTGGATATCGCGGTTATCAATGCTCAAGTAATTTTCATGGCCAATAATCCTCATATAGAAATACACCAAAGAAAATTTCTCAGAATTAGGACTGGCATTAGTGATAGCTCAAGTTAAAAAAAGAGCATTAATGACTAATATTCCCAAAATGGTAAAAGCCAAAGCAGTGAAGTTTGCAAAAATGTCAAAAACCCCGAGACAGCCTGGTTCCAGTACACGTTCTTGAACTTGAACTTTGGTTCAATCTGGAGCAAACTCCAGCAAACAGAACATTTATTGAGTTTTGAGGGCGCAATATATATTCTCCAAACTGAAATACGAAGTCGCACGGATTGGCTCTCATAGAAGTCACTTCCAAGCAGACAGTTTTAGAGTGATAGATGATTAGTTTGTTATTTCTGCAAATAAAACGAGATATTGATACTGATTATGGGGGTTACACGGCCCGTTGTGAGGCGAGTATTGGCTCAGACCCCTCCCTGTTTTGGTCTTATTCCCGGTCAAGACGGAGCCAACAGGGCATCCCAAACCTCGTCTACCTGAAAGGTGTTGAATGCAGTGGGTCTCGGGGGGTTGTAGACTAATTTGCGTCATTTGCCAAAAGTGTATACTCACTTAAGATGGATGTCCCTTTCCAACCGCCCATCAATTCTAACAATATACATCTATCTATAAAATCGCTCTCGGACTATAAACTAAAAACATTTTGCATACTCAAGCCAAAAATGACTTAGGGTCCCGACAATGTGCCAAGCTTTTTGGCGCGTGACTGCAGGTTTGTCCTGCTTCAATCTATCTCTTATATCCTTAATCTATGCCTAAAAAAAATCGGTTTCCGGACTGCTAGAAAACCGCGAAAATCTGTCGCAATATTTAAAAAGGACAGGGTCGATTTGGTCGACAACTCAGGGGTAAAGTGTATACTTACACCACTACACCACGGATTTTTTTCTGCAAGAGGTATTGTTACTAACCTAGCTTGTTTTATGCAATATATCAGTAACGCTTTAAAATCCCAACTGCAACTTGACACAGTATACAATGACTACTCAAAGATCTTTGATCGACTTGATCACTCGATACTCTTGAGGAAGCTGGCTGCTTTTAGATTCGATCAAAAACTTTGCAATTTTGTCTCCTCATGTCTTTCAAACCGCCATGCCAGCTTTATGTTGAGCTTTCTTATCTTTCAAAGCTACCAGCGGAACTCCGCAGGGCAGTAACCTAGCCCCCCTGCTATTTTCGTTGTTAAATATTAAAAATAGAGCGAAGTATCACACGTGTAGACGTTAAAAATGAAAAAAAAAATACAAGCATATCACAAATCCAGAACTAATTATACATATGTATTATCCCCTAACCACGTTATATCATATACCGTTTCATATCAAAGGAAATACAACATACTTTACTTCAAATAAACGCTCTAGTAAAGTCAACAAAAGCTTCTATTGTGGTTATTTTCAAATAAGGGCTGCAACCTTTTCTCCTCGAGTTTGTTAAAGTTTCAGCCTTTTCATTACGACTGAAATAATGCCAGAGACGCATCATATCTGATATAGCAAATAAATTCATACAGATCAATAATTACTAGCCAATACATTCAACTTACCTCTAACAACTAAATACCGTTCAATGGCTTGAACTAAAGCTAGGGGATCAATCTTGACTGTACCGCCTTTCCATTGCTTCAAGTTGTTGCAGTCCGGGTGTCTCTGCAGGTTGCATTTCAGCTGGTGCGTATTGAAGAATTTCAAAGCGCTGGTGCCGCCTCTGCCGGCACCCGAACTGGCCGGCAAATCATGCACTTTCACAGGGAATTGTTCTAGTTGTGACACACAACCTACAAAAGAATTTGCTTAAAACGTGTATTTGGATAATATTGCGACTGCGACATAACTTCACGATTATTCAGTCAGGAACAGTATTATTAAACATGTAGAGAGGTGAACGAAGTCTCAGTTACTACTTTAAACTGAAAACACAGAGATCTCTCAAAATATTCTTGGAAAAGCAGCTTATTTGACACCTATTGCAAAAATGTCAAATGCAGAGTTGCATTTTCCGTAATTACAGTACATGCCACTTACCATTTAATTTTGATACGAGGGCGCTCATCCACGTGGAATTAATGTCCCTAACTTCCCTAATGTTGAACTCTAAAGGTAAATCGGCGAAGACGTTAAGTAATATCCTGAGCCTTTGGTCCCTGTCGAACGGCCCGTTCAGATCGGCCAGATATGCTAAGAGAGCCCTGATAAGGCCCGAATAGTTCACCTCGAACGGCGATATGTCGGATTCGATTAGGATTTCCCGCAATTCCAGCAAAGCTTCTGCGCACTTTCCCGTAGGCAGTTTGTCGATGGCTAATTTCAAGCGAGTTAGAACAGTCGTTGCTGGATGTTGCTCATCTTCTTGACCTAAAATTAATCATAACTGGTAAGCATAACGTAAAATTTGATCCCGAATAGCAACACTAAAAAGTTATGAAATATAAACCTTCAAATATCACATTATTTCACAAAATGGCTTAATAGTATCGTCCTAATTTCAACGCACAGGAATTGCGTTTATGATGAGTTAATACAAAGTGTATTAGCAAGGCAACAGCATCTGTGTTTTGCCTAGTTACGGATCGAGAATCTGATGAAATATGGTTGTATAATAAGACATATTGTGAATGGTTTGATAGACAAACAGACTGAATGAGGTCAGCACTTTGAGTACTGATCTAATATGATAAATTAATCGCCTTGTAAGATATCACTAAAAACACCGCACAACTTTAAAAATACTGCTGGTATGTAGGGAGGAGAACGAAGTCTCAGTTACCACTTTAAACTGACAACACAGAGATCTCCCCAATTAATATAGGAAAAAAAGGTTTATTCAGTATCTATATGAGATATTGAATTAATATTGTAATTTTCCATAATAAATCTGCAAATAAATTATAGAAAACTCACTGGAATACGCATCGATGAACGTATTGGCCTGCTCCCTGATCCACGCTCTAGTCTTCTCTCGATTTCCGGCCGTGATGTGAGAATTAGAGGCAGACTTCGATAGATTGTTCAACGAATCCTTGCTATAATTCCGCTCGTGTGACGAATTCACGCTTCTGCCCCACCTGGCAGGGTTCAAACTTTGTAGAAAACTAGTTTTGGATGATGATCCAGTATACCTAGAAAAATTAAATTAAAATTCAGCTCAGAATACAATTTTGGCACAAAATAACAACTTGAAGACTATGCAAAGCAATATAGATTTACCTTGGCCGTTGACTATTAACAGGCGTCGAAGAATTGGTAGAATTAGTAAGGGACGCGGCTTTGCTGAAAAAATCCTGCATCAGTGATGGCGAGAGCGGCAAGTCGTCTTGCCTCGTTTTGGAGCGGCTGCTCGCGCCACTCGCTCCCGTCCTCTTGGTCGCCCTTTTCCTTTTTAGCACGTCGCCCAATCTAACTGTGGGACTAGCCGATCGGGCGAAGCTCTCTTGGATGCGTTGCACGTTCGGAGTGGACGTGAAAAGGTCGATGGCGGAAGCAAGAGGAGGCTACAAATATGTTTAATGCTCACTTTGGTCATTATCTACATTGAAATGGAAAATAATAAAAGTGTAATTAATGGACAATTACTTACCAACGTTGCCGAACCATTTGCTGTCATCTGAAAACTACTGCTACTGCTTGAAGGCTGAGAAGTACTAGGCTGAGATTCGATCGTGGATGAAAAGGAGGTTGAGCTGCAAGTCGCCGATTTAGGGGGGCTCACCCCTAGAGGAACTTCAGGGTCGGCCAGTCTATTAACTTGGTGGAGAACGCCTTCTCTCCTAAAATTGCAATATAGAGAAATTAAAATCTGTTCATAGAACGTTCAGATAATGTACATACGTTTGGGCATTTATTGAAATTATAAGCACCAAAGTACCTTGACTAAAGTACGTAGGCTTTTCCACAGTTAATTGGATCCCCTGGGATCTAATGTTTATTTAGCATTAATTTGAGCATATACTTCTGCTAAATATTTATAAAATACTATTGTAAATATTGGATCTCGAAAACCATAAGAAATCCGATGCCGGAAAGTTTGGAAAACTGTGGGAACTCAATTGCATATAATAGATAAAATATGATAGTTTCAACAGCTTTCCTTCAGTATATCCTTTATCACTGATGTATCTCACGCTTCTACGAGGATCTAGCAAACAGCAAAGACCACAGAAAACACCCCATTCTCCATTATACTCAGCGACTTTAATGCCAAAATAGGAGCAAAGTCCCCCACGGACTCCCCCTTTATTAGGAATTTGGACTTGGAACACGAAACAAAAGAGAACAAAAGATGATAAACTTCCTCAACAAAGAACGTGTCTACTGCATGAACACCTTTTACAAGGAAAAACCACAAAGAAAGTGGACCTGGAGAAGCCCCGATGGCAGGATCAAAAACGAAATAGATTACATCCTCACATCGAACAACCGAATGTGCTTAGATGTATCGATCATAAATCACTTCAATACAGACAGTGACCATAGGCTGATCAGGGCCAAAATACATATCAATACCCAATTGGAGAGAAAACGTCTAATAGAAAGGAAGAGCCGTCTCGCGATAAGTGAGCTAAGAGAAAAAGAAGAGGAATACAACCGATATATCGACAAGAAGCTACAAACAACAGCAGCATTGCGGGAAATGGAATTAGACGAGCTCTCAAGCAAAATTACTAACAGCGTTCGAGCAGCAGTAAAAAAAGTGAGTGCACTTCAAAAACAGGAGAATCCAAAATTCGGCCCTGAAACAAAAACCTTATAGATGAACGAAGAAACGCCGACCAAAAACTCACCCACTTATAATGATCTCAACAAAAACGTGAAAACGGCTATCAGAAGGGACCAGAGAACTCGAAACACAAGATTGATCGAGGATACCATCAGAATACACACGAACATGAGAGTGCTTCGTTCTATGCGATTTAGGGGCATGCTGCTCATTCACAAAGTGAAAAAAATGACCATGGAGAAATTGTCAGTGAAAGATATAGGATCGCTGTTGAGAACTTTTATCGAAAGCTCTACAAACAATCAGTGGCAACCCCGCAAGACGAAACACGAAAATCAATCTTGAACGTGGGATCAGAAGAATTAGAGCCCATAGATAATAACGAGCTAGAGGCAACTGAAAAATTGTAAAGCTCCAGGAGAAGATCAGATCACGAACAAGATACACTTAAAGAAGCCCTTTTAATTCTACTGAATAAATGCCTCGATGAAGAAAGGATTCCAGATTCCTGGAAAAATGGTCATTCTCCTCTTCAGAAAAGGTGACAATACGAACATGGAAAGTTATAGACCCCTCAGCCTGCTGTCAACAAAAATCATAACAAATCGCCTGAGCCAGAAGTTCGACTTTTATGAGCCAGTTGAACAGGCTGGATCCAGAAAGGGTTTCAGCACAACCGACCATATTCAAACAGTACGCAGAGTGATTTGTAGACTACCAGAAAGCGTTCGACTCGGTCGAGACCTGGGCAGTGATAAGAGCGATGAATAATGCCCGTATTGATTCCAGATAGACAAAACTGATCCGCTACACTTACGAGAACGCGTCCCTGCATGTAAAAATTGATGAAGACTGGATAACTGGAAAGGTTTTCGTAGGGCGGGGGGTCAGGCAGGGGGACACAATTTCACCGAAATTGTTCACCTTGGCTTTGGAGGACGTGTTATCTATCCTGGAAGCAGAAAGGCGTCAACATAGACGGAAAACGTCTCAACCACCTCCGTTTTGCAGATGATATTGTCTTATTCAGCAACGAGCCAAACGAATTATCAACAATGATCCAAGAACTCAAGGACGCCTCCCAAGCTAACTCAAAATGAACCTTCAAAAAATCAAAATCATGAGTCCAGATGACATTACAGTCACCATTGAGAACCACGCTCTGGAGGTAGTCAATCAGTATGACTATCTGTAACATAACATCCAACTTGGGAGAGAAAATCAAACAGCAGAGATCACCCGACGATTGGCCTCGCCTGGATGGCATTCGGGAACCTCAGCTACATCCTCCGTCAACCGACCAATCCTACAAATCTAAAAAGAAGTCTATGATACATGCATCCTGCCAGTGGCGACATATGGACTCGAAACAATGACACTCACAGCAAACAGTGCAAACCCCATCTAGGTCTGCCAAAGGGCGATGGAGAGAGCAATACTAGGAGTAAGCCTGAGAAATAGGATACGTAACGAAGACATCAGGAGAAGAACGGGAGTTTGCGACATCATTGAAAAAGTAGCGAGGTTGAAGTGGAGTTGGGCAGGCCACGTAGCCAGAAACAACTCGAAATGGACGAAAACCCTGATGCAATGGAGACCAGGAGAGTCAAAGAGAAGTGTCGGACGCCCATAAGCGAGATGGAGAGACGACATCCAACGACATGCGGGAAAGAATTGGATCCAGACTGCCCAGCAAAGATGGAAATCATTGGAAGAGGCCTATGTTCAGGAGTGGACATCAAATGGCTGAGGAAGAAGAAGAAGGTCTCACGCTTCTTCCTTTCTCTATCTATCGCATTATCTGCTAAGGAAAGAAATATTATCTTGATTGATGCACGAGTGTAATGCACAATTGGTTTTGAAACACCGATTTTAAAAACTGAAATAAAAACTGTCTCATCTACGTTATGTTCCTTATGTTCAAAATTGTCTGCGAAATCACACACAGTCAGTTGAAGCTTCACAAAAGACTGCATCTTATTTGCATCCATCTCAATGTATACCCAAATCAAGGACACGTATCACCAATGATTAAGCTATAGAAGCCACCAGATATGGTCCTTTAGAATAGGTCATGAGCACCAAACCACAAAATAACCTAACAAATGTATATTGAATTATTGTATTAATTCCAAAATATGAGACATGTAAGCAATCTAAACATATTTGTGTAGAAAATACAGGAAAGAATAAATATTGAATTTTGTATACTAATGCAAATTTAAACGTTTTTAGTAATTTAGTGTGAAGAGGAAGTGCGAACATGGCTGAAAAATCGCAACGTTAAAAACTCCAATGGAGAGAAGATAATCTCCCTAATTTTTTTCTACGCGTATATATTTACTAATTCAAATTCAAATATATATTACAGTTAATAAATACATAAAGCATTTTTACTGACGTCAGGAAAAGAAATACAATCATAAAATTTTAACTAATAAGTTATTATACAATTTTAAAAAGCAATACATCTTAAGCTATATTAAAATTTCACTACAACACCAATCAAGACAGAAAATTCACTTACAAAACAGAGTGAATGATGATTAAAAAATACAATAAAATTAACAAAGGCAGATCAATATGCTATATCACAGAAAATGATGCATCAAGGAATTCATCCACACTAAAGAAAGCTTGTGAAATGAGAAATGTTTTTATTCTTAATTTAAAAGAAGGCTCTTGCAGGTTTTTTGTTGCAGCAGGTAATTTGTTATAAAGCATTGGACAGTAATAATTAGTAGAAATTCTTGACCTCTGAAGTCTGTGAAAAGGTATTCTAAAATTGTCTTCCAATCGATTATTATAAGAATGGTAAGAGTTGTTTGAGAAATACATAATTCTGTTCTTATGACAGTATAAGAGGCATTCATAGATGTATCTACAAGGTAGAGTAAGTATACTTAGTTCAATAAAGCTCTCTCTGACTTTCTCCCTGTATCCCAAGTCTGCAACAATCCGCACAGCCTCTCTCTGTAAAGCAAAGATACGTTTTGCCTGAGCTCAATGACCCCAGACCAGAATGGCATACCCAGCAACCGATTGAAATACCGCATGGAACGTCTGCAGCAGAGCAGCCCTGGGCAGAACACGAGACAGACTTCTAAGGAGAAATACACTCCCTCTCAGTCGACCAGCAACATAATGAATATGACCCTCAAATGTCAGCTTCGGGTCAAGATGCACACCAAGAAATTTTGCTTTTAAAGGATTTAAATGGCTGATTTCACGGAGTCAAAAAGTCATACTAACAGTTTTTGAATTATTGAGGGTCAGTCTGTTCGCATTAAACCATACCTAAAGGTCATCAAGCCTCCCAGTCATAAATTGATTAAGAGCATCACAGTTACTGCCCCGACTAGCAATTGATGTATCATCAGCAAACAGTAGAAATTTTACATCAGGAGCTGCCCCAACAATGCCATTTATATAGATGAGAAACAATAATGGCCCCAGAATAGACCCCTGAGGTACCCCATGATCTAGTCGGCTCCATTCCCCGGAAGTTTTATTATTAAACATACATTTTTGTTGCCTGTCTCTCAGATAGCTACCCATAAGTAACGTGCTTTCCTTAGTTAACCCATAATGTTTTAGTTTCTTAAGTAGGATGTCATGAGACACACAATCAAAGGCTTTCGATAAGTCGCAACATGTCATGTTGACATATTGCCTCTCATCAAAAGCCCCCGATATGTACTCAAGCAGGTCCAAGATAGCTAGAGTAGTGGAGTGATTATTTCTGAAACCAAACTGACTATTTGTAAAAATATTGTTTTCTTCAAAGAATTTGCATAACTGTGTTTTCAAAAGATGTTAAAAAAATTTTGACAAAATTGGCAGCAGAGAAATTGAGCGATAGTTATTAGGATCATTTCTATCTCCATTTTTATGTATTGGAATGGTTTTGGCATTTTTAAGACAAGAGGAAAAAGTACTTTTCCTGATGCATAAGTTTATTAGTTTGGTCAGCGGAATAATAATGACATTTTTAATAGACTTAGTAACTTGATATTCATATTATAAATATCTCTACTGTTTTTATTTTTTAGGGAGTTTATGGCATCTCTTACTTGGTTGTAGCTGACTTCATTAAATTGAAAACGTAGCCTATCAGAAACAGGGCGCTCCATCAGATACTCATCAGCACTTGCCGACACATCCGGGAGCTCAGACACTAATTTATCAACAATACTAGAGAAAAAACTCCCCAGGGGTTAATATGCTCTCGTTCGCCCACCCCCCCCCCCCCCCCCCGTACAAGACCTTACAACTTCCCAGGAAGATGTGACCATGTTGTCTGGGCCGAGAATATAATTTGTATAAGCAGCCTTTTTTGTCTCTATTATTTAGATAATGTCAACACTATCTACCCGAGAACTCAAGAAGGCCCAGTCCTGGAATTCCAATGCCTCATATAGTCTGTTTAGGCCTTGTCTAGTGAAGGGTTGGTACCGTTGAATAGAAGGCTTATTTTTGGTGTATTTTGGAGGAACCCGGACCCAAAAATCTACCGCGAGGTGATCAGAGAGAGCCGGATCAAAAACATTGTCAATACAAATAACTTTATTTGAATTCTTAAAAACTTGCTGATGTAAGTTGTAGCCTCCCATTAGGTCGACAAAGGTAGACTTCCTATGATTATCAGTCTCAAAAATTATATTAAAATCGCCATTAAAAACATTGTACCTGAACCTGTTGCTATTTTTGTGAATGAATTCAAGGATGCACGTGATTATACCTATAAACAAATTAAAATCACCATCAGGTGCTCTGTAAACAGTTACGATAAGAAGATTTAAACATTTAATTTCAACAGCAGAGACTTCACAGTGAATTTCTTGTGACAACCTCGCAATACCTTCCACATTACAGCCCAGCACGCCCTGTCTGGTAAGGATGATACAGCCACCACGACTCATAGAAGTTCTGGAGAACTAAGAGGTGACTGTATAGTTTTCAATGAACAAATTTTCCACCTCCTCAGTTTTAAGGTGATGCTCCTTAGACATATTAAGTGGTAAGGTGGATTGACATCACCAAGGAGTGCCTCCAAATCAGGTCCTTTATTCCTCAGAGAACATATATTAAGCAGCAGGATATTTAGTTGAGATCTAAGACTTGAATGCCCTATTTCGTTTACTGGTTTAGAACAGGGCTCTGTAGGTTCTGAAAATGGTTTAAGCTTACCCCAATTGGCCATATGGTGTCATCCATGATGACGTTTTTTTGGGTCAGAGGAACTCCCAACTTAAAACAGCTTTTCTGATAGTCATTCCGAGTCTTCATTTTAAAACACTTACAACCATTGTCGAGTTTATTGCTTTGAAGAAAATGCAAGATGTCCCTTTCGCTTGTAGATGGATCCAGGTTAGACAGGAAGATCCAGGATAGTTTTTCTGGGACATTTGCTATCTTCAGGTTACCCATGTTCTTGTTTGACCCCCTAATTGGTGTTGGCCTTTCCTGTTTTTTGTTGTCTTTTGTTCTGCGTGAGTGACGCGGCACAACTGGAATCCAGTCGCCATCCAGTTTCCTTCTCCTCTGCATCATCCCTACCCTTGAGAGCACTATTAACGGCTGCATTTACCTCACTTAGGGTTATTTTTCCCGTTTTAGCTGAGGATTCTGCTGTTTTAGGATTTCCACAAGGGAAAGCTTTGTTTACCGCGTTTTCCTTGGAAGTGACAGGAGTGACACCAGTGACAGGATTAGATGTCCGATCCACCAACGATGCCAAATCTTCTCGGAGCGCGGCCTGGTTGTCAGATGTACCTTTAGCAACAGTGTTGCTATTGATGTTGCTACAAATGTTGGTACCACTGGTCAGATTCTGCATCAGATGGTTGGCAACACTGTCTTCGCAGCTGACTTTATTGACATTTTCTGATGCAGGCATGGCTTTTGAAGGATAGGAGAGGGGTGCAGAACTAACCTCACTTCTTGTTTTTTCCAGCTTTTTCCTCATAGTTTCCATTTTCTCCTCCAGGAAAAGAATTTTTTCATTGAGAAGATCATTTTTTCTCATTGAGTTCCATTACCAAAATGTTAAGAACGCCATTGTTTTTGGTTACAAGGCCGAGTCTTTCTTCTCGACGTTTCATCGCTCGCGGCACACGTCGAGCCTTCGACTATATTCTGGCCAATAATCCTAAATCCGGGACTTCTAGCAATACACTGGCTATGAAAAACTGTTTTGCACTTATCACAAACTATTTTTCCTTTTAATTTTTTGTCACAAACCCCACAAAACCGGGAGCGATCTTCACATACGTCATTCAGATCCGCCATCTTAATGATATGACCATAATGTTATATTGCGGATGAATTTCGCGAAAATGGCAATAATTTAGTAGATATTTCGTATCATACGACGCAAAAATTACTTCAATGATATTTCAATTTCGATTCAAAAATATAAGTCCTCATTTTAATTTTTATTATGGCAGCAAACGCCCTGTAAAGGATAATTTTATTATCTTGAAGCACCTTCTATAGGCGTCTATGAAAGACAATATTACACACTTTTCCACGCATTAACCGAACTGAATTTCCCTATTCTTCAAGGAAAGCAATGTCCCTAATTCGTTTCTACGAGTGTATTTATTAATGACTTTCCAAATCACCAACTGGATTTTTTTGTCGCGCAGTAAACAAGGTGATGATGGCTTCCGAACCGGATAAACACTTCAAGAAGCTGTTGGTAGGCAGAACGTACTTTCAGGCCGATAAACCGTGTCTAATTCCTCCTATAGACCTACCTAAAGTGAACTCCGAATTCATCCGGAAGCTTGTTCATCAAAATCTCGGCCATTTGCAGGGCGCCAACAACGATCCTTAGGTCACTAGAAGCCATCATGCCCGCGATGTGGCTGCTAACTACTTGGTTCTTCAGCACATCCTTCAACAGTTCGGAGTTGGCGTAGTAGACCATCCGGAGGAGGGCTTTGAGGCACTTGCAACGCACCGCAGGTCCGGCGCTCGACGAATACACTTCGTACAAAACTGAGAACAGCGATCTGAAAAAATAACAGTCGGTTATCAGAGACAGTTAAGACAAGCGAGTGTCCAGTTTAGTTTGCCAGAAATATCATTTATGAAAGGGCTAAGTTAATTCTAAAAAGTCGAGAAGGTTAAACATCAGAAGAGGATACAATTCCAGGCAAAAACTTTATTATCGTCAAATTGTAAACTGCCACTCACAATAATGCAAAATTTCCTAACATTTAGACTCCTGTTTTTCAACTTTTGCAAATTTGCCACTAAAACGTCTGGTACAATTATAACAAATTACTCCCTTAGACCCTTTTCAGTTGGTGTAATAGAAAAAAAAAATACTCGCCTAATAAAGGCAGCAGCCAATCCTCGCTCTTCTCTTAGACAAGCCACTCGGGCATCTCTGCTGGCCGAGGTCGGCCGGCTGGTCGACTGAGCGGGCTCAGAAGAACCGGATTTGTTACTCGAAGGGGTACATAACCTTTGCACGGGCCTCGACGTGCCGGTGTCCTCGTTAATTTGCTGCATTGAATGAAAGTCGATCGTGTATATTCTACCTAAAATACAAAGGAATTTTTTGTAAATAAAGACACTCACGTCTGGTCTCTCAAATCAATCAATCAATATTGCTTTATTGTCCAAAGAATATATCTTATTGACAAAGCTTAATAAAAATATAGACCGTCTTTAATATAAAAAAGTTTATTAGTTACTCTAAAACTAATAATAAAATTACTAAAAGACAATACATTATAAAATCTAATACTAAAAAATACTATATTTAACACTTTAAAAATCACAAGTAGTTAATTTAAAAAATACATAAATATAAATAACAAATTGAAATCCAATATAAAATAAACATATAGTAAAATAGCAAAATATATTCAGACGTACTAACATAGATTCTTAATGTAAAGGTACAATGCAAACATATACATTACACTGTTACAATACCAACATAAACATTAAACAATAAAAATAAATAAAACATGTCAAGTTAAAAAGTTAATATCGAAAAATTCATTAAAATCATAAAAGGGTCGCACAATTAGCAAAGATTTTACCCGTCTCCTGAAAAGCCTATCACTCTGGATTTGTCGGATCACAAGAGGGAGGCGGTTAAAAATCTTTTCGCTTTCATGAATTACAGAATTGTATGACTGCGTGGAAGTTGGTATGGGAAGAGGTATATTATGGAAGAGGCGTGTATTATGGGAAGTGTTATTATTTATTGAACTTTTATATTTTTTGTGCATTAAGCAAGCCGTTTCCAAAATAAATATACATGGCAAAGTTTGTGTTTTAAAAATAATGGCCTGCATGAATCTCGTATGTTTGCACTGCACATGTATCTTACGGCCCTTTTGTAGTAAAAAAATTCCATTAAAAAGATTTCTCGAGCAAACTCCCCAAAAGCATACACCATACCTCAAATGTGACTCTATCAGCGCAAAATAGGAATTTCTTGCCATAGAACCATCCAACTGATTGCTAATCACTCTTATTGCGTAGCAATTTGAGGATAATCTTTAATTTAAACATTTTACATGGCTATCAAATTTCAATCTATCGTCAATAGAAATACCCAGAAATTTGTTTTCATTCAAATATTGTAACGTTGACCCACCGAGATATACCTTATTCAAATCGCACTTAAAAGATATAACACAAGTTTTATTTACATTAAGACAGAGACCATTTGCATCACACCAATTTTGTATTGTTTTCAGATCGTTATTTATTAAAATATTAAGGTCAGATTGATCATTACCATGCCACAGCACAGTAGCATCGTCTGTAAAAAG
The DNA here is from genome assembly GCA_016904865.1 of Pissodes strobi. Taxonomy (NCBI): domain Eukaryota; kingdom Metazoa; phylum Arthropoda; class Insecta; order Coleoptera; family Curculionidae; genus Pissodes; species Pissodes strobi. The sequence continues at coordinate 232,648 of MU182956.1, read as the reverse complement.
AGTGAATTTTCCGCCGCTATTAACAGGTGCTAGATCGTTTATATACAATAGAAATAAAACAGGACCAAGCACTGAACCCTGCGGGACACCATATTCAACATTTAACTCAGAAGAATCTTTATTCTGGAAGGAAACCTTTTGCATTCTTCCAGACAAATATGATTTAAACTAGTTCAAAGCTGTATCCCTAAAACCACAGCGGCAGCTAAATCTTTGTCATTTAGACTCAAATAAAGTCTCTAAAAATGAAAATATTGCATCATTTGTGTTTTTGCCGTCCGAAATCCAAACTGTGCAGCGCTTAATATATTGTGTCTCTCAAAAAATGAAACCATACGTTTCTTAACTAATTTTTCTACAATTTTAGACAGTGTCGGCAACAAGGCAATTGGGCGATAATTTGCCTGAAATTTCTGATCACCTCCTTTATAAAAAGGAACCACAATACCGGATTTCAGACAAGACGGAAAAACGTCAGTTATTTTTAATATTCAATCAGTCAGAAATAAGAATAATAAACTGTATTTGTTTCTTAATAGTGTCGACTTTCCTGATATTTTAATATTAACTGAACATTGGCTTAAATGTAATGAACTGTTCTGTCTTGAAAATTATGTGACTGTCTCTAGATATAACAGGACAAATTCCGTGCATGGTGGCACTTTGATTATGGTTAAGGAACAGACTTTTAAAAAATTAGATTACATAAATGTAGATAGGTTTGATCACTTGCTGGAAGAAAAATATTTTGAATTCTCTATGACATCTTCTAGGAAAATTAATATGTATATTATAGGTTTTTATAGATCTCCAGCTACAAGCTTTCAAATATTTTTAAATAAACTAGAAGTAATCTTGTCCAGCATCTCAATAAATGCTACAGTAATACTATCAGGTGACTTTAATGTCGATTTCCTTGGTCCTTCCGGAAATGATTTAAAGTTATTACTAAATTTGTTTAGCTCTTTTAATATCAGATTGCATGTCAATAGTCCAACCAGGATCACCGCTGTATCTTCTTCTGGACTTGACTACTTTTGTTCTAACCTAAACTCAGTTATGGACTGTAAAGTTGTTAGTGCAGGTCTTTCAGACCATGCGGCAGTCATTGCTTCTGTTCCCTTAAATAATTGTAATTTGTCTAATGGGGATAAAAAATGTAGGTATGGTAGATTGTTTTGCCGCAAAAACTATGTGAGATTTGAAACACTATGCAATAAATATGACTGGACCACAATCTTGGACTGTACTGATCCAATGAAATGCTTCCATTCAGTACTTGTAAATATTTTTAATAGGGCTTTTCCTTCAGTTCTTATAAAAAAGAAAAAAAAAGAGATCCTGGTACACAAAGGGCATAAAAGTTTCCGCAAAAAATATGAGATCTTTGCATTATATAAGAAAATTTTCATTGCATGATACTCATTTTATAAATTACTACAATAATTACAGAAAAATTTACAGATCTACTCTAAAAAGGGCCAAGTTTATTTACTACTCAAACAAAATCGAAAATGCCTCTAATAAATCTAGAGAAACATGGAGAATTGTCAATACTCTGCAAGGTAAAGGCAACCACATTATAACACCCAGTGACTTACAGGCTGACCATCTGAATACATACTACTGTACCATGGCTTCTAACATTTCAAAAAACCTTCCTAAAAGTGTTCCACCAGAGCATTTTCTGACTCATGTCTCGGTACCAGAAACTTTTTTCTTTTCGCCTAGTGATGACAGAGAATTGAAATCCATATTTAGAGAGCTAAAAAACAAGTCTTCTTCTGGATGGGACAAAATGCCTTTAAATGTCATTCAGGCTCTGCCTGTCCAAGCTCTAGATTGTCTGGCTCATGTGATAAATGGGTCTTTTTTGACTGGCCTATTTTCTCCATGTCTTAAAAAGGCCAATATTGTTCCAATTCACAAGAAAGGCGATAGAAATGAACCTTGTAATTTTCGTCCCATAGCATTACTACCTGTGCTGGCAAAGATTGCGGAGAAGCTGGTCAAGTGAGGGTCGTATCATTTCTGAACAAACATAAATTGCTTAATTCACACCAATTTGGCTTCCTAAATTCTAGAAACACAGATGATGCTATATTTAACTTTCTTCGAGAGTTGTATCTCAGGCTGAATACAGGAGACATTGCAGCTGCAGCATTCTGTGATTTGTCGAAGGCTTTCGACTGCGTGCACCATCCTACCTTGTTACAGAAGTTGGAAATTTATGGCTTTCGGAGAGTTGCTCTGCAGTGGTTTAACTCTTGCCTCTCAGACCGTAAGCAGAGAGTTTTATTTAATAATTCAAGTTCATCTGAATTACCTATTTCTTCTGGCGTCCCACAGGGCTCAGTTTTAGGCCCAGTGCTGCTCTTAATTTATGTTAATGATCTACCTCTCTTAAATATTAGTGGAAAATTCACAGTTTTTGCGGATGATACAACTATAGTTTGGCATGACAAAGATCCTCAAAGGTTAAAATGTGCAATTGTTCATGATATGCAGTATATGGAAGAATGGTGTAATTCCAATAATCTTGTATTTAATATCTCTAAAACCAACATTCTAAATTTTAAATGTGACTTGGGTGACATAACATTAAATGACAAAATACTATTTCATTAATGTACTGCGAAGTTCTTGGGTCTGTACATAGATGACTCTCTTAAATTTGAAAACCACTTAATTGAGTTAAACAAGAGACTTTCATCTGGCTGCTATGCTCTTCGTAAGATATCATTCGACCTGGGATTGGCAGTGTCACGTATGACATATTTTTCCCTAATAGAATCACATATTCGTTATGGTATTCCATTCTGGGGGTGCTGTTCAGAATACTTATTCCACTCGGTATTCTTATTACAGAAAAGGGCACTGCGTTCAATGTGTTATGCTAAAATGCGTCAGTCTTGTAAGCCTCTGTTCCTAAAGCACTCTATTCTAACCTTACATTGTATTTTCATTTTAGAGACTCTATGCCTTGTGCACAAAAAGTTCAGAGGGGAACTATATTCTTCTCAGGCCTATAATACACGCCAGACTTTTATACTACCTTTGCCAATACCAAGATCAGATAAAGTAAAAAAGTCTATGGTATATAGTGGCAAGAAACTATTTAATCATCTCCCCTTATCATTAAGAAAACACAATTGTACAAAAAAATTCAGAAAAGCAGTTAAGAAACTATTGTTAACTAAGGCATATTATTCATTACAAGAATATTTTGATGACTCTTTCAATTAAGTAATCCTAAAATTGAATATGGGTACTTTTACCTCTTCTTTTTTTGTCCGGACCCTTGTACTATTTTGTTCAATATGTTTTATATACTGTATTAATTTAAATTAAGTAGTTTTATTTTATTGTTGTTCTTATATGTGTGAGAGAATTGAATCTGCTTTGTTTATTGATATACTTTAGAATGTAAGATTTAAGGCTTTGTACACAACAAATTTTTGTTAGATGCAAATAAAGCTACTTCTTGACTTTGACTTTGAAGGAGATATTTATTGCCTCAGATAGCACAGACAAAACTTTATCTGAAAGGGACTTAAATATTCTTATTGATACTCCATCCCACCCCGTAGCCTGGGCATTTTTACTTCAGAAAATATCTCTTTAAGTTCAATAACATTTGTTGGAGCAAAAAGAAAGACTCACGTACGTTAACATCTAAAAACAATCTAAAATCCTGGACATTCACAATTTGGCCACAGATACTTGCTGCTATGGAACAATAATAACTATTGAGATCATTCGCTGACAAGTCAGTGGAAAATGCGTTTACGTTTTTTCCCCTAAGATCCTTCACAATACGCCATGATTCTTTTTGTTTGTTGTGAGATATTTGGAGTCTATTTTGGTAATATATGCGTTTAGCTATTTTAATAGTTTGCCTATAAGTGGATTTGTATTTATTGAAAAATGAAACAAAATTCAGATTGTTCATAAAAAACTTTCTGATATAATGCAGAGAACGCATATTTTTACTTGATATTTTCAAGCCTTTCGTAACCCAAGGTTTTCTAGATTTAGTTTTCAGCGTTTGAAGAAGAAATGCTGGTTTGTAAGTTTGTTACTGAAAGCTTGTAATGGGTTTATAGATAGCAAAGATTCCCGCCACTGACCTTTATTGCAATATTGTGCGAACCTCTCATAATTTCTACGAATATATTAATTTTCGTCTACGCTTGTTCTTTTTACATTTAAAACTGCATAGAATTATACCTCTATTTTAAACAATTTTAATCTAAAATTGAAAACTGCCGGTATTTTCTTTGATTTTACTAAAGCCTTTGATACTGTCAATCACACTATGCTTCTGAGTAAGGCTTTTCATTATGGTGTAAGAGGATCTGCCTATAATTGGCTTGAATCATATTAGTTAAACCGAATCCAGGCTGTAAAGCTAAGGGCAAAAGGTCAGGTGACATTTTCTAACTGGGTAGAGGTTAAAACTGGTGTTCCTCAGGGAAGTGTCCTTGGTCCTATTTTATTTCTGATTTTTATTAATGATTTGCCTTTTTTAATTGATGACAGTTATATCACCTTATTCGCTGATGATACGTCGGCAATTCTCAGGTCGCGACTACCAGTCTCTTCATGTGCGAGCTAGCAAATGCATAGCTGATCTTTCTTATTGGTGTCAAAGAAGTGGTCTTTGTCTTAACAGTCTTAAGACAAATTTTATCCTTTTCACACCTGTTCGAGTTGTTCAGGATAGAAGCTTGTTACTCAGGGAGGGTTTAAATACCATAATTCAACAAGACTCGTCTAAATTTTTGGGCATTATCGTTGATAAGCATTTGTCCTGGAATGAACAGGTGGACTTAGTATGTGGCAAATTAGCTAGTAGTAACTATGCTATTTTTCAGCGTAGGGATTTTGTATACTTACACCCTTAAAACCTTTTATTATGCCGCAGTGCACTCTACTTTGGCCTATGGTTTGTTAGCTTGGGGTAACTCCTGCACTATTGAAGGGACATTGATTTGTCAGAAACGTATTATCCGTACCATGTTTAGAGTTCCTTATAGAGAGTCATGTCGAGAAACCTTTAGAAAGGAAAAAATTCCTACAATCATAAACATATATATCCTTCAGTGTTCATGTGAAATTTTCAAAAAATCCACGAGTCTTGTTAAGTTTGGAGATATTAATTATTACAGGACTCGAAATGCAGACAAATTATATATCCCCTTCACTCACTTATCGCGGGTTCAGGATGGCCCTATGATTACCTCTATAAAAATTTTTAACTTACTGCCAAACCATCTTAAAAGTGCTAAAACTTTCTCAATTTTTAAAAGGTCATTAAAGACTATGCTAGCTGACCATCCATTCTACTCGCTGACTGATTTTTTTAATTGTAATTTTAATGTATTTTTAAGACTTTTTGTATGTATCATTTCATTGACAATTCCGATGCATTGTAATTATGTCTATGGAAATAAACTATTTGAATTTGTTTTCCTCCAGAAAATGCTGAAACTTATCTATTTTTACAAAGTTAAGGTCGTAAAAATCCTTCTTTATGAGAATCATTGTACCTCCGTTCCTAAACTCAGATCGAGAAAAACTATCAATTAACTGGTACTCGGGTATAAAAACAGGCTCACACAATAAAACAAGACTTGGATTTTTGTAAATGTCCAATAGAACTGGGAATTCGTTTATTTTAGCCCTTAACGATTGTATATTCAAGAACATTAAGGCAGAAGAGCTGGTGTCACATCTAAAAAATTTTCGCTATCCAAAATGGAAACATTAGCACTCGTTGAGAGTTCGGGCTGGACGATATCCGTAGATATAACTTCACTCGAACTCTCCATGAGACTTAATATCTATCGTATCTATCTATTCACAGATCTAGTTACAGACTTACAGTTAGTGTCACAACACAGAGAAACAAGTGAAGCACAAAAAGAAACCTTTGGGTTTTTCAAGAAATGGCAAACTACCTGACATATTGACATTTTTGAATACTTAAATGTTTCATCTTCTTCATTACAAAGGTTCTCTACAATCGTAAGTGAGACATTTATATTTGTATAACACAAACTTATTAATTTTTTCATACATATGCTTATTTCTCTGTAATCTGTTGTTGGACTTAAAACACACACAATAAGATTTGTGTATTTCCCTAACCCAAAAATGTCTTTAAACTCCGAGATTTTAAAACTTATACAATTACTTACATCCAAACAAACAAGCACAAAATCATTTTGCGAGTATGTAATAGTTTGGGAAAATATGTTTTTTGAAATATGGGATATATTCATTCACTATACCTAGGATAGCAAAATCGTTGTTGTAATTGTTTACTAAATTGTTTAAGACAATTGAACAGTTCTTTGCACTTTCATCCTCGATTATCAAAACCCTACCTGAAGGGCATCTCTGTGTGACTTTAGAGGTACACGGTGATCATTTATAATGTCCCCCCCTCTTAACTTTTTTGTTTTTCGCATTAGACAGAAATGTTAAATACAAAAGTTGTGCAGAATAATGTAAGGTATTTGCAGAATTCATTTATATATATACAAGGTGTTGCAGAAATGAGTGACAGGTTAAAGTTATATCTTTTTAAATGGAATACCCTGTATATTATTAGTTTTTTAGAATCTCCTAAAAATCCTGAATATTTTTTCAATAACATGTCCTATACCTAAATGTAATAGTTTTCGACATATTCGCATTTTAACTAAGCAGTTATATTCAAAAATAAATATTCTAGATTCCAGTTCTTAGGTGGCCGTGAATTAGGCAACTACAATTCGAGACCACTATTTAAAATGCGAATATGTCGAAAACTATGACATTTAGGTATAGGACATGTTATAGAAAAAATATTCAGAATTCTTAGGAGATTCCAAAAAATTAACAATATACAGGGCGTTTCATTTAAAAAAATATAACTTTCACCTGCCACTCATTTCTGCAACACCTTGTATATATATAAATGTATTCTGCAAATAGCTTACATTATTCTGCACAACTTTTGTATTTAACATTTCTGTCTAATGCGAAAAACAAAAAAGTTAAGAGGGGGGGACATTATAAATGATCACCGTGTACATTCTTGTATTTCCCGCTTCACATCGTAGTTACTTGAGTCAATAGAGCCAGTCTTATTAATGACGGTGTTTAAATTAGATTTTGCTGGTGCACTCTCACTTACTTGCTTAGAGTTTAAACTATGCTTGAAATTTAAAAGATCCATTTTAGCGTATTTCAAGTCCGTAACATAAACTTAATTTTCTTGAGACATCACCTCAATTGTTGTTAACATATTGTTTTTAATCTCCTGCATTTCCTTTAGTTCCTGTCCAAGTTTTCTGTTTTGAAATACAAGCTATTTTATTTCATCTAAAAGGGAACTGTTTGCATCAATTAACTCTATACATTTTTTATTTAATCGAGGAAGTTTCAACTTTTGAGAGTTTAGTTTGGTTTCGTAATCCTGTTCTGCACCAAAAGCCGTGTCTTCAAAATCTTGGGTTCGACCGTTTCAGTCTTTTGATGAAATTTTCCTTGACCTTGTCATCACTAGTAAGCCTATCTATTTCACTTTGCAGTTCCTGAGTAATTTTTTCACATTTGATTTCAAGTTTCTCAATTATTTACATCTTTCTTATGTGAGTCTTTCTTAATTTTATCCAGGTTCTCCATCAGCTTTATAAGCTTTGGGGCATCTTTTATATTTAATTTACATTGACCACAGTAAAAAAGAACGTTTCTCTGTGCCAAAGTGATAGCATGGGCTTCAGTTGTGGTTAGTTGAGCACACTTCTTGCAGTATGTATTTATGCAGCAGTCACATGGAGCGCCAAAGAGTTCATCCTCCCTTGGCCTACCTTTAAAAACACACTGATTTTTACAGGCCTTGCACTCCAACAGACATAATGATTGAAAGCAGAGAACAAATCAGAACATTTAGCCCAAAACCAGTAAGTTTAAGACTTTAAAATGCACAATTGTACAAATTACAGTACAAAAAACACATTCTGTGTGGCAGTAGTATGTTTAAAAAACACCCACGCTGAAAACGCATTAAAGCAGTGATTCAGAGACTATCAGTAGTATGTACCAGTAAACATAAACAAACAGTATTTTTAGCACTTATTAACACAAAAGAAAGATGTTAAAGATAAGGTAACAATGGTAAGTTGAGATAAGGACTAACCTTTACTGATAGTGAATTGGTAGTTTGAATTAGAATATTTGCATTTAAGTCAATTACAAATCGCGTTTTTCACTTTTCCACAGTTAATACATTTAGAAAAAAAATCACTTTTCAATCTTTCAATGTCACATTTTTTAGCAAAATATGATTCTAAACACACTAATATTACTAAACTTAATCCGCGTGTAGTAAGCCCAAAATTAACCGGTGAGCAATGCAAGCAGTAGATTTTGGTTCATTGCGCCTACGAGTGCAAGCAAGAATGAAAAGTTGCAAACGTTAGGACTAATCCATCATCCAGAAACTTACCTAACGTGTTTAAACTGACTTCGTCGTCACTGTTTTGATGGGCGGCTTCGATAATTCTACCGTCCACAGCCCCATACGGATGCCACCAGCCCCTGTCGTCGCGCCACTGCCAAATCGGCTGATCTTTTGCTATGCTGGTAGGCCGTTCTAGCAAGGCGTCCACCGAGAATATTCCGTCTGCAAGAGAAATATAAAATGATTGAGAACGAAAGGCTGCAAGTGTGCTTGAATTGTAATTGTAATTTAAAAAAAAATGCTACTGCATTACAACTGCTGCATGAATTTTGTCAGCTCTTATCACACTTCTTGTAATATACCGGCTCGTATCTAGATTAGGGATTCCTACAATTTACCTGTAGGCAATTTAGGCATCAGCTCTCCTATCAAACAGGTGATCTCAAATAATTCCTGAGGCTGTCGCTGTACGAGTTCCACGATGTCCTGGTTCGCTTCGCCTGACCCGGTGAGTAAATATAAGAGTGTCTCCGCTATGCTCTGCTTGAGGAGGGTCAAAGCCAAATCGGGACAGTTCGCACACATGACGGACAGCATTCTTAACACTAAAAAAACGTAATTTTTGTTAAAAGTTTTATAGAGTTCACCTCAAGCAAATAAAATTCAATTTAAATACTAAAAATTGTCTGCAAAAGCATACACAGTCAGTTGAAGCTTTACAAAAGACTGCACCTGATTTGCACCCATTGAGGAAATCTTTTAGTATAGGCCCAATCTAAGGACACATATCATTAATGGCAAAGCTATACAACTCACCAAATATAGTCCTTTAGAATAGGCCATGCGCTCTATTGTAATTTAAAAATATATAAACGGAGATCTGATATACGATAAGTACGCATATAAATCGAAAGGTGTTTACCTGTTATGAAAGTTCCTGTACTAATTATAGGTGGAGTGACTACAAGTAGCTGTTGCAAATTGGTTAACAACTCGGGACTGGCAATGTCCTGCAACCGAACAGGCTCCAACTGAAAACTGTCCACGAGCCTTGAAAAGGCCAGGCAGACACTTTCGACGCATTTCTTGTCCTGTTGGGTCAGTCTCGATGCAAGAAGAGCCAACGAGTCCTAAAATAATATATATTTTACAAATAATATAATCAATGTTAATGTTATCACTGAAATATCAGCAGAAATAAGTTTGCAGTCATTGTTAGACCATACAGGTAAGCGAATCTCAGAAGATCAGGAAGAATTTTTTATTAACGACTTTTCCTCCTTATGATTTTAATATTAATTTACAAATGATGTATAAATGGGGAGATTTTTAGGCTCCCTAAAACCGTGTAAATAAAATAAAAAAAAACGAACACGTCACAAAAACAGTTCCTTACAATGAAAAAATCAAAAAAATCAAATTCAAAATTCCTTTATTCATGCTTAAAAATTGAAAATTCTTAGATACGTTGGAACGGAATATATGTTATTCCGCTCCACTAAATTCTGTTTAATTATCAATGTACGGGATATGAATCGCCAGTGACATCTGTTCGCAAATGGGTATATTTCGTGCAACTAATTATTTAAGAACAGGTACGCTGGTTTATACCTACAATTTGCGAATTCGTGTCGCTGTAGATTTCTATATTGAGTAAGTGACATCTACTCGGAAACGGACTTATCTCATGTAGTGGGTAATTGGAAACCGTAGTTTGCTATTTAATACCTATCATTTATTATTAATAATTTATTAATTGGTTGAATGTCTTAAATTTTGAAAGAAAGGTCGTTTATCTTGTTGGCAACGCTTGGCTGGGTGTGCTAGTTTTTGATCTTGAAATATTTTATTCATCTTGCATATATTTCGCTAGTTTCTTAATTTTTTGAATACATAATTAATAATTGTTTCTGATTCACCTAATCATATTCTGCTTAAGCAAGAAATTAGCATTTTTATATTACACGTTCGATTAACTTACAACTTCAATAATCTTAATTTTTTTAGTGACCGTTTTGTTGGTGAATAATTCCGTCTCTCATGGGTCAAATTCATGTAATTTGATAGAGGTTTAATCCAAATTTACAGGAACGTAATTATTTCATCGTTTAGCGATCACACACATTGATTTACGTATTTCCATTTAAATTGAACAGTATTGTCTGGGAAATTCTTGGATTCTATATATTCCTGTGAAGGTAGTAAATTGAATTTTCGGTAGAATTCCTTCGAATTTTCCGTCATAATATTGCTGGTTTAATATTGTTTCCTTTCAGGCTTATTTCATTAATATTTCAGTTTACTTGTAACATCAAGCATATAATTATTAGCACTTGCCCTGTCGCGTTTCAACAATGATGTATCGACATTAATTTACATTTATGAGGGGTTAACTCACATGTGAAAATTTACCGTTTTTTTTTTCTTTATCTTTTATCTTAATTCATATCTCAATGCGAGATGGTGATTACCTTTATCTATAAGTAATTGAGGTGTAATTACGCTCAATTATCGTTTATGTGCCAAGGGCCATATACATATAGTAGGGTAATGGAAATTACTTATTTTGAGTTATAAGACTCGTTTATAGAGAGGTTGTACCTCTATTTTTTTTTATCTATCTCTAAATTCAAGTTATCTTTTATTTAAATTTGCCGAGAGCCACTGTTTGGAACGTAGTTCCATCATTTTCTTTTGAATTTTTAATTTAAGTCATAATTTCTTTTGAATTTCATGTCTTAAGTAAAGAAAAAGAATATCTTGAGTAACAGTAGCTATTTATAACTTTGCTTAACCGTAGTTATTTATAAGTTTTGCTCAACTTAAAATTGTAATTTAAGTTTTTGATTAAGTTTGTTCTAGCAGCGATTTCAAACCAAAGCCAAGCCATCCGGAGTTTGCGCATAGCGATTTAAGTGTCGCTTATATTGCAATGCGCAAACTCCGGATGGCTTGGCTTTGGTTTGAAATCGCTGCTAGAACAAACCTAATATACCTGCTTTAACCAATAAATTTTCAAATTGTTGATTACTTCCTCCTGTGAAGTCGTTTAACTGAGGTCCACAGGATATTTCCTTGAATAATTTTTTAATTAGCGATGTACATTGGTCTAACATTAGGTTATTTTCTCTTCCATGTACACAAAATTCCCAAATTGACTGAGAAAAAGCATCAGCCGTTCGTCCACGTCGCTATTGCAAACTGATAGAGGGAGCAGATACTCGGCCAACCTTTAAGTCCTAGAATACCTCAAGTCAATTGAACTTGGGAATAGGCAGAAGCAGGTTCCAGTAGAAGTCCCAATACGGTTGCATGCTTACGGGATAGTTGAACAAGCTAAGTATTAGCCAATCACAAGAGAAATACATTTGTAAAGACCATTGTAATCATCTTACTTATCCGTTCAATTTTTTTATCTTTTACATTAGTTTTAATTCTCATTGCTAGTCAAATTATTTAAAAGAAAAAACTGTATTTCAAACAATTTCATAAATTATATTTACATCTGATTATATAGATTTAAATTTTTTTTTAAACCTCATCACTCATACTTGTAAATTAATTATTAAATTAATACATTATTGTTTTAAAAAATCCTTTGTTTACTTTATTGCAGGATCGAGTTTTGTAAGACGTGAATTATAAGTGCATTTTTTTTAAATATTTTTATCCTTATAATTATTGATACTTAGATATCAATAATTATAAGGAAAAAATTAATTTTTCTGTTCGCATTGTCTCTAAGAACTCTGGCGCACACAATATTAAAAAATATAATTAATGAAAGAGACAACTCACACCCTCAGAGAAAAAGAATCTCATATTTAATTAAACTAAATAAATTAACTTTCGCTAAATTTATCCTTACAAATTGGCGACTGAGCTAGTATTTCATTATAAAGTGACGCCCATCTGTTCAATTCATCACAATGTCAACAGATAAATTTAAAAATCAATCGTAATATAAGTCAATGCTTTTCCTTACACCTACAATCCGTTTAAGAAGCAAACCTTCTAAAAAACTTAGGCTACACATTACAATGGCACACAGTTTTACAATACAATTTCACAATACGTTTCAAAAACTTCTTTCTCTTCTTCTTCTGCTTCATGTCCATTAATGGATGTTTGCGATCACATTTGTCCACTCTTCCCTATTACGTATGGTATGCATTAGTTCTTGCACTGTCCTCAGTCCTGTCCACTGCCTAACGTTGCGGAGCCTGTCGATTCCTCTCTTTCCCTCAATTATCAATTGCAGGAATTGGTACCTCTCATTGCGTATTACGTGGCACAGGTATGCTGTTTTTCGACGTTTAATGGTGTCTAACAGTTCGCGGTCTTTATTGATTATTCTCAAAACCGCATCGTTGGTTCTTCTTGCAGTCCATGGAATCCTCAGTACACGCCTATAGACCCACATCTCCAATGCTTCCAGCTTGTTGATAGTGCTCACCTTCAGTATCCATCCCTCCATGCCATAAAGCAACACTGTCCAGACATAGCATTTGACAAATCTAATTCTCAAGCCAAGATCAAAATCAGTATTGGTGAGCCCTTTTTCGAATTCATGAACGCACTGCGGGCATTTTCAATCCGGCATCTGATTCCCAGTTTTCACACAGCCACGTTCCTAGATATATAAATTTATTTACTCGCTATATTGGTTGATTCTCATATGTTAGGCTTGAGTTTTGAAATTCTTGTGGCTTTCGAGTAATTATCATGAATTTAGTCTTCCTGGTGTTGATATTGAGGCCCATGTTCTTATTGCATTCACCGACAATCCCAAGCATATCCCGCAAATCCTCCATGTTATCTGCAATTAGAACTGTGTCGTCCGCATAACGAATATTGTTGACCCATACATCATTCACCTTAACGCCCACGTTGCGTTCTTCTAGGGCTTCCCGAAAGATGGCTTCAGAATATAAATTGAAGAGAAGTGGGGAGAGAACACACCCTTGTCTGACCCCTCTACAAATTGGTCTTGCTTCTGTGAGATCGTTACCAACTCTGACTTCAGCCATTTGGTTCCAGTATAGCATTTGAATGCAGCGGATGTCTTTTTGGTTTATGTCCAATCTATTTAGGATTTGGATCAGTTTATGATGTTGGACTCTGTCGAACGCCTTTTCATAATCGATGAAAGACAGCATTATGTCCTTTCTCTGATCGTTGCAGTTCTGAATTAGTACTTGAGTCGCAACTAATGCTTCTCTCGTGCCTAAGCCTCGCCTGAATCCAAATTGTGTGGATCCGATGTTTCTTTCGCACTTTATTGATATTCTGTAGTGGATAATCTTAAGGAATATCTTCAGTGTGTGAGTCATGAGGCTGATTAGTCTGTGGTCCTCATATTTTGTTGCATTGTTCTTTTTTGGCAAGGGGATAAAATTCGATGTTAACCATTTGGCGGGATATTCGCCTGTGTTATAGATTCGATTAAATATCGTCTGAAGAACTGTGATGCTTTTGTCGTCCAATAGTTTGAGCAACTCGACAGGTATGTGGTCTGGGCCAATCGCCTTTCTATCTTTGGATGTATTGATCGCTCTTATAATTTCCTCTTTTGTGATGGGAGGTCCAGAGAGGTCTTTGTAGCCTACATTTTCAACAGCAAGTCTTTCATCGGCAAAAGGGTTGCTAATATAGTTTTCCCATATGATTTTACGCTGTTGATCATCCTGCGCTAATTCTCCCTGATCGTTTTCTACATTAGAGAATGGACTCTTTCTATATACTCCTGCCGACTCTTTTATCTTTCTGTGTAGGTTGAAGTCATCGTGTATTCTTTGTAGTTGCTCTAGTTCTTCACACTGTTGTTTCAGCCACTCATTCTTAGCGGTTCTTATCTTCGTTCTAATGACTTTCTGGATTTTTTTGTAGTTATCACCATTCCCTTTGTTCTTGTACCCTCTTCGTTCCTCAAATAGCGCCAGTATCTCATCTGTCATCCAATCATATTTTTGTGCTTTTCGTTTATGTCCCAAGTCTGCCTCTGCATCATTGGTCATGGCAGCCTCCATTTCTTCCCATACGTCACCCATGTTAGCTTCCTCTACCGTCTGTGGATCTATGGTTGTCAGTATTTTCTCATTAAGATCTTTGGTAACTTTGTATTTTGTTTCGTCATCTTTAAGTCTTTCGTAATCTATCTTTCGCTGTGGTACATGGGTTTTGATTGTCATAATTTTGATTTTGATTACCGCCATCAAGAGAACATGGTTTGAGGGCACATCGGCACCCGGATAGGTGCATACTCTCTTTACCGATGTCCCATGTTTGTTGATGAGTATGTAATCGATCTGATTGCGGATTATGTTGTATGGGCGATCTCCTAGAGCCTTCCACGTATATAAGCGTCTAGGTGGCAGCTTGTACCATAATATGTTTGTTATTTTCATCTTTTCGTCCTGGCAGTATTGGCAAAGACGTTCGCCACGATCATTGCGTAATCCTAGTCCATAAGGTCCCATCAATGCTTCAAACTTCTTTTTACACCATTAAAACTATTTTAAGATCTAGGAACTCTTTAATAGAATAAAAAGGCCTCTTAGTCAAGTAGTGTGTCACAACACTCTTGAACCTACCACACTCAAGGTTCCTCACAGCGAGGAGCAGCTTATTCAAGAAGGCTGGGGCATAGTGAAGGGTAGCATTTCGTGACTTTCTGAGTGTCAGGAAGTCAATGTTTAGGTTATATCTGCCTCGGGTGTTGTGATCATGAACACTAACAGCTGTCTGATAGACTTGTGAGTTTTTCACATACAGTAAGCATTCAAGAATGTACCTGGGGGATGGTGAGAATCTTCAGGTCCCTGTATGTATTTCTTGCATTGTCTTGATACTCAAGATTAGCAACGATTCTCACCGCTCTTTATTGAAGAGTAAACATCTTCTCGGCATGCGAGGAGTGTCCCCCACACTGTGATGAATCCTGAAATCCTTTTGCAGATATTGTCGACATGGCAATCAAACTTCAGTGTCGGATCCACAAGGACACCGAGGAATTTCACTGATTTGGGGTTTTCATGCACATGCGACCTGAGACTACAGATGTCTGCATTTAAAGTAAGACGATTTGCAGTAAACCAGTCTGTCAAGTTAGTATGGTTTGCATCCACTGTCTGACCTAAGGTTGCTGCATCTGAATTGGCATTTGTAATAGTGGTGTCACCTGCAAATAAGATGACCTCACCCTCTGTAACAGCTGAGTGAATGTCACTTATATAGATCAAGAATAAGATGGAACCCAAAATGGAACCTTGGGGACCACATGCTTAAGCAATCTTTGGCCTGATTGAGACAAGTCACCTGTTTCCACTGCATTCAATACATATTACAACATGCCTTGATTCTAATTTTGAATATGGCGCGAATGCAGGCGCCCGATTATATCCGAATGCGACCGAAGTCAACGTAAGGGAGGAAGGGACGAAGGTTCGCCTCTAGCGCTAGACTCTAGTGTTCGAAATCGTCAATGTTCTTTTTGGGGTTAGATGCCACTTCTTCTTGCTCATAATTTTATGGCTTTTGAGGAGGCCTATTTTTTGGCATCTTCTCCTGACGTTTTGGGGTCTTCTCCTTTGTCGATACGTTCGATGCTGCCACATCTCTATACGCACTTCGGGTTCGCTTGCGAGACATCGCCGAAGTGGATGGTTGCGGTTACGCAAGGAGCGCCTGCAATAGTCGACTCCCGGGACTGTGACTCGTAGCCGTGTTTATATTGTTTACCTTTGTTTTAGCGCCTTTTCTAGCCTGTTTTTCAGAATTTTCCATTTTCTCTCCTAAATATTCGATATTCTCTCTCAGTATGCTCTAATTTTCCATCAACTTGAGTAAGATCTTGTTTAGAAGTCCATTTTCTCGCTGGATTGTTTCCAGGTCATTGCATTCGGCATCTCGCTTGGCACAAGTCAGACACAGGATAACTTCGTAATCCACGATCTTGAGCCCCTTTTGCCAAACTGCACACGATATTGAGAATCACATTTAGCACACTTAAGATCACTTTTTACCGATTTTTTGCATCCGATACAAACGGTTTTCGACTTATTTGTCTACGAGCTCGACGTATCGTCCGCCATCTTTTTCATATAAATTTTTATTAAAATAAAATAAGCCGCTTATCGAGATTTTTGTTAACTTAATATTCAAATCTGAATCAATGTGTGGTCAAAGGCGTTATTCGAATCAACATTATTAAGATAATTCATTCTATTCCCAAGATGATCTGCTAGTATTGTGGGTATTAATTATTCACTTACCTGTACATATTGAAATTCTTCCGAGGTGAGATTCAGGCAGCAGTTGGCGGTAACGGAAAATGCGTTACGCTGGGCGTTGATCGGGAAAAAGTCGAGATAAGTTAGACAAGCGGACACTCCACGCTGAAAAAAGGAAATTACGAATCATTAAAAACTACATTAAATATCATCATCGAGATGCAGTAAGCGGAATGATATTTTATATTTCCATTTTTGGCCTGATACTGATTAATGTCATTACATTTTCTGAAAATTCTCTTCACTAAATATACAGATGCATAGCAGAGTTTTACGACCGACATCTACAAGAAAATGAACGGGACCTTTGACTTTACTAAAAATTTCACTTGCTGTACTTACCGCTTGCAAAATTGATTTTGAATGCCTCCTAGACAACATATCCAGAGCGGTTAGAGATTGTTCGGCAACGTCCATGCACTGGATCACCTGAAGCTTTTCGAGAAAGACGGGAACCGCGTCCACTACCACGGCTGAAGATCGCGGAAGGGCTTCCATCATGTACGTCAGCGCACGACAGGCGTGATTCATCTACAAGAAATAAGTCATTAGAAATAGTAACGAAAAATAGTACTTAAAGAAAGTATGAAATAATTTGTCTGCAAAAACATACACAGTCAGATGAAGCTCGACAAAAGACTGCACCTTATTTGCACCCTTCTCGATGTGTACACCGAGGAATACTTTTTGTTTAGGCAGGCACCAAAGAACGATACTATAGCGGCAAAGCTTAGAAAAGCTACCGGGCAAAGTTCTTTTAGTGCTCGCCTGAGCATCGAATTAAGAAATAACGATTAACCTTCAGATACTTACGATATCGAAATTATGCTCCATCTGTAGGAGGATGATAAGCGCGGGAACAACTTGTTTCACCGGAAATCCGGTTAGGATCTCCTCGTTGCCCATCACTAGCACTTGACACATCTCGATCACGGCCTGCAGTTGTTGCCCTTCGTCGCCGGTTGCTTGCAAACCCGGGATGAGCGCTTGCGCTCTCGCCACCGCTGAAAATGTTTAGATATGTTCATAATTGCAGGAAATGTACTACCTCATCAAATAATAATATGCTATATTATATGCTCGACTTAATGGTTATAGAGTCTATGGCACCATTATATTATCAAAACGAGCTGTGTTCTATAATCAAAATCGTTATAAAATAAATAGATAGATAGCTCTTTATTAGATCACAAATTACATAATTTTACAATAATGCAATATACATTACCACTATGGATATAGATCGTGTCACATAACATATAGGTTTAAATATTTCGAACAACTCTCATTTTATACAATATTCTATCTAGATTAAAACTTCAAACGACAATATTACAATTAAAATTTTATACTACAAACACTGACATTAAAGACTGTTAACTAGTGTTTCATTCACCTCTCTATCCAAGTAAAATTGATTTAAGCTATAATACGCTCTCCCCATGAGAAACTTTTTGAATTTACTTTTTATTAATTTTGCAGGCTGTTGCCTTACAGATATTGGAAGTGTATTCCACACTTTTAAAATATTAAAAGTTACATTTTTTTGAATAAAAACTAAAATTTGCCTTTTCATTTCTTAAATTACTCTTGAACCTTGTGTCGTATTGATGTTGTCCATGCAGATCGACAAAAAATTACGATTTATCCAAAATAAACCTCACACATTCCAGAATGTACAGGCTGTATACCGTAAGAATCTTGTTTTCAATAAAAATTCCCTTACAATGATCCCTATAGCCCATCTCAAAAATAATTCTAATAAATTTTTTTTGCAACACCATTACTTGATTTGCACCAGCAGAATTACCCCAGAAAATAATGCCATAGGAGATACTTGACTGCACACAGGCATAGTATACTGAGAGTGCTGCCTGTTGGTTTACCACATTAGTGATAACCCGTAGTGCATAGCTATACCTATTTATATCAGACCCCAGTTTATCAACTTGTGTCTTCCAGTCTATTCTTTGATCCAACCTAACACCCAGGAAAGAGACACTTTCACTAATTTTAAGTTCGGTGTTGCTATAATAAAGAGAAGTATTAGTCTGAGATTTCAAAGTAAAGTGAACAATTTGAGTCTTAGAAACATTAAAAAGCAAGTTGTTTGTTGTAAACCATGTCCCAAGCATATCCATATCAAGGGAATCAGTTATTTGCGTTCGACATATGTGTGTATTTTCCTCGCTATAGATCAGGGAGGTGTCATCTGCGTAAAGAACCATATCACATTCAGTTACGCGAACAATATCATTGATATAGAGGATAAAAAGTAGGGGCCCCAATATTGAACCTTGTGGGACACCTTTTCTTATAGGTAAAAAGTTTGATGTATAGATCTCCCCACTACTTCCACATTCAATCACACACTGACACCGGTCAGACAGATACGATCTAAGTAGGCACAATGCCCCACCCCTGACTCCATACCTCTCCAGCTTGGTACACAAGACAGAATGGTCAACGCTGACGAAGGCCCTCGACAAGTCAAGGCGCATGACCATTGTTGTCCTATTATCATTGTTATTTTATTATTTTTTCCAGTGCTTGATAGACAGCACGTAATGTCGATTTCTGCTTACGAAAGCCATTTTGTCTGTCAGTTATTAGAAATCGAGACTCCAGAAAACCCGTCAAGCGTGTGAAAATCACTCTCTCAAATATTTTGCTAATGTTCGAAAGAAGCTATATGGGTCTATAGTTTTCAAGTTTACCAGTGTCACCCTTTTTGTGTACAGGCTTTACTAGTGCCTTCTTTAGCTCATTTGGAAAAACACCCGTTTGAAACATAAGATTTATGATATGAGTCAGTGGAAACGCTAAGCAGTTGGCAGCTCGTTTTAACAAGCTAACCGGAATGTCATCAGGTCCTACTGATTTCTTATTTTTTAGATTTCCTATACAATTCATTATCTCTAAAGGTGTTGCTGGATCAAAGAATATACTATCAGCATTCAAATCCATATTTCGATAACTAATACCATTGCTTTGCTTTATATCAGGACATACATTTAAGAAAAAGTTATTTACATCATTTAAAATTTCAATTTCAGTTTTAGACTGAAAGCTTTCAAAAAGAGATGTATGTTTGGTATTAGGTTTAGTTACTTTTTTTAATCAAATTCCATGTAGCCTTTGTTTTATTATCAGACTGATCAATTATACTATATTTATTAATAAACTCAAAACGAGCGACTCCATGGAACATTGACAAGGTTATGTTCACGAAAAGTGCATTTTTTTTAGGTGTCACGCTACCCGCCACGGGATTAATGATATTTCGGGGGGCATCGGAATCTCCAACGCCAGAACGCAGACAAGAGGCTGTCCTCCCAGGATATGACTCAGCGCTCAAGGTTGTAAATAAATCTGTTTTAAATGTTAATATACAAAGCCTACGTAATAAGCTGTCGGAAATTGAGGTAGTCCTTACGGAGAATGATGTGCATTTTTTTTGTCTGAATGAGCATTGGTTGAATGGTGAAGAGTTTCTCAACCTTCGTATACATGATTTCAGTGCTGCTTCCGGTCAGTTAAAAATCATGGGGGTGTGGCTATTTGCATAAAAAATGGTAGTGCCTTTAAAGGCCTTGACATTGATGGATGCTCTGAGGAGATCACATGTGAGATATCTGGGGTCTTCCTGGAGCACTGCTCGACTCAGTTGGTAACTGTTTATAGATCCCCTCAGAGTGATTTTGGTGCCTTTTTGCAGAGTCTGGCTGAGGCTTTGGGTAAGCTGGTTCTGTCCTTTAGCACAGTCCTGACAGGTGACTTTAATGTTCAGTTCCATAATAATGACAACAATTCAAGACAGCTGATTCTTTTGCTGCAATCTTTTGGCCTTAATAAGTCAGTGGACTTTGCCACTAAGAATTATGCTTGTATTGATAATGTATTTACCAACATAATGCCTGAGAAGTCTTTTTGCAGGCCTCTTGAACTGCCCCATATTTCTGAGCATAGGGGTGTTATCTTTTCCTTTAAAGCCGGTTTTAAAACTAAGCAAGACAAAGCCGCATCACATATAGGCCAATTACCCATGAAGGTCTTTTATTACTGTATAACCGCATTAAGGCGGTAAACTGGGATTTCGTCGGTGAGTTGAGTATTGACATTGATGTCAGGTTTCAGAGCTTTGTGGATGTTATCACAGATGCATCTGAGTCATGTTTTCCATTAAGAACCAAAATCGGGAGTCATAGTGGGGAGACTGTCATAGACTGGTTCAATGATGAGCTGAGGGGAGTGCGTGATAAGCTCCACACACTCCACTCCTTCAATCAGCAGTATCCAGCCCTAGTTCCGTCCACTCAAGTCGATGATTACAAATCCAGGTATAGAACTAAGATTCAGGAAACAAAAAGGCAAGCCTATGATGTCATAAATAATGCTCCCAGGCCACAGATAGCCATGTGGAAAATTATAAAACAAAATTCGAGGGAGTGAAATTCTCCTGAGGACTCTGCCTTGAATGCTCAGCACTTTAGTACTTTTTTTTTGCAAATATTGCTGATAGTGTGATTTCCAATCTGCCCAAAACAAATAAGTTATTTGAACAGTTCCTACCCAAAAATAATAACACTGAGCCTTTCAATGAGGTTCGTCAAAAAATGTCTAACCTTAGAAACAGCACCAGTAAGGACTGTTTTGATATAACAACGAAAATCTTCAAAACCTGTCATAATTTATCCTCTCACCAAACTTATTAATCTGTGCATTGCTCATGACATTTTCCCCAGTGCGCTGAAGAAAGCTAAGGTAATACCCATCTTCAAAAACAAGGAAACAGCTGATGATCTCTCTAACTATCGCCCCATATCTCTACTGCCCATTCTGTCTAAAATCTATGAATCAATCCTGAATGATCAAATTTATCACTTTTTTGAAGAAAACAAACTTTTTTTACAAAGCCAATATGGATTTCGAAAAAAAAATCGTTAAAAAATCAACTACGGGTCTAGAGGCTGATCTTGATTCAGATGCATCGGTCTATGACCTTACGAAGGCTTTTGATTGTGTCCCACATGACATTTTAATTGAGAAGTTAGCCTGCTACAATTTTGATAATCGAAGTGTTGCTCTGTCCGACCAAACTCAATTTGTCTCCTTCAACGATGAATGCTCAAACGCTAAGGCTATAAACCATGGTGTCCCACAGGGATCGGTCTTGGGACCGCTGCTCTTCTTAATATATATTAATGACCTTTGTAACTTTAGAGAGGGTCCAAACCTGATACTCTTTGCAGATGATACAACAAACATTGTAACTTATCATCCCACTGACCCCCTTATTGTTTGGTTTGGGAGCATGCAAAGTGACATAACTGACTGGTTTCTGGCTAACAAACTGAGTCTCGATATCTCCAAGACCCAAAATATGAAGTTCAGTCTCAGAACTGAAAATCCATCACTCCAGTGCGATTCACGGGTAAAATTTCTTGGTGTCTGCATGGACTCCGGTCTTACGTGGGAATCTCATGTTGAGCAACTTTCAGGAAAACTATCCAGAATTATTTACCTTGTAGAAGTCTCACTGGATTTGTTTCCCTGCCTACACTTATGACGGCTTATCATGGCTATTTTTCATCTAACATGACTTATGCTATTCTCAACTGGGGGTCATTCATCCCATGCGAACAAAATCTTCGGACTGCAAAGGAGATGCATTTGTGTTGTGACCGGTCTGAGATATCGAGACTGGTATCGCCAGAGCTTCAGGGATCTAAGGGTGCTAACATTTCCAAGTGCCTACATACTTCACTGCTTACCCTACCTGAGGGCAAACTTATCTGAATTTTCATATCATACTAACCTCCATGACCACCATACCAGACCATGTGGGAACATAAGATCTAATTTCCACAGACTCGCACGAACAAGAAGAGGCACTGATTGCCATTGTGTTAAATTTTATAATGTTCTCCCAATGCATGTAAGTATGATGGAAGACAACTTGTTCTCCAAAATTGTCAATAATTATCTGGTTGATAAAGCGTTCTATTCCTTACAGGACTAAAATCTTGAGAATGATTTCTCTAGCATGCGATAAGTAGACTTAGTAACATTTTATAAATTGTATGTTCTTTTTTAGTATTTTTGTAGTGCTTTTATGACCTTTTATATGTGGTATTTAAGATATGTTATTTTAAACTTGATTATAATGTGTGAATGCTCTTAACTATGGGAATTTATTTTAATTGGGTAATGATCATTAATGAATGTTATGATAACCGTACCTAAACATTGTATTATTTTGTGACTTAAATATTTCATTTCATTTCATTTTCAATAAATAAATACGAAAATAGTTCTAAATTTAAGGAATAAACTATGTAAGCAACATGATACTTACAGCTGTTTGAGCCCATACTGCGATGTAGTAAGTGTTGCATACGCGGACCAAGCGCTCCAAATAGATGGGGCGGAAGCCCCCTGGCTTCGAGCAAGGCCTGCAGTCGCCCTACTTCACTGTCATCGCTCTCAGAGTCGGCTCCGGGACCGGAGGGGCCTCCACTGGCTGGTACGGCTTGGGCTGCCTCTTGGGGCGACGGAGGTTCATCTGCCGCTGAAACAATAACTTCAATATAATACCTCGTACAAATTTCATTCATAATTTTGTATCATTTTCTTTTCGGTAAAATAGCTTGAGCTCTCTTTTCTATATCTTTTTTTTTAACTGTAACTAACTTATGTGTTAATTGAAGCAATTCTGACGGCGGACAAGTTTTATTTTTCTAATATACGGAAGCTCCAAAAGGAACTGAAAGCACATTTAAAAGTAATAAGAAAGAATATCGGCAAAAGAGTTGAAAGCCTCCTCACATTTATTCTTGTTGAACCTGGCCTTGTTTGCTCTAAAAAAATACTCTTTTGAGTTGGAATTGACGGGATTTCTTTATCTTCTTGAATGGTAAGTTTAATGCAACATTTTGGGAGAAATGATCAGACAAATGCAGGCCCACAACCCTACCACAAAGAAACGCATGGCATGTTATTAGTCAGTACATTGTCAATGCAAGTACTAGAGTATGCGGTAACTATTGTTGGGGTATTAAAAGATACACTATAAGATCAGACAAAATTGATAGGTTAAAACTAGGAACTAAAAAATCTATGTCAAAATCCCCATGTGAGGCTTGTAGCAAGTATGTTATAAGGCCTGAGAAAATAGATTAAAAGTGTTTAAAATTTCCCTTTGGAGGACAATATATCACAGTTATTATCACATTAAAATCAACAATTTTAAAACCTGCACGTTCTGGAATTCCTTCAACACAGCAGTCAGATACACTTAAGATGCTGCAACGATATTTATAATAATCACCTTTAAGTCAAAGTCAAATATTGCTTTATTCTTATAAACAGAACTGATATCAACAAAGCAGTTAAGAAATTAAAATTAACTATCTACATTCTGACAGTAGAAAATAAATTTTTACATACAAAATATAAACAAATACAAAATGTTTGATGATTACTAGCAAATAAACAAAAGAATTCAGAACACTAAACAGATAACCACCACTAAAAGTATGTATTAAAATATTCTTCCAGAGAATAAAATGATTTTGCTAGTAAAATTTTTTTCTGAAACTAGCTTCACATCCCATTTTTCTATACGAAGAAGCAGGTGGTTAAAAACCCACCTACCCCCATATACAAGAGGCCCTCACCTCCTCAGTTTTCGGGTTCGGCAGTGCAAGTGTGATGGAGTTTCGAAAATTGCAAATTGATGGAGGATTAAGCTGATACCTAAAGACAAGCTGTTTCCAGCATAAATGTAGAAGACAGTGCAGAATTTTTCAAAAATAACGCTCAACAGGGGGTTCGAAAAGGAACTCGACACATATAACGGATGGCTCTTTTCTGCAACATAAATAGTGAGTTAAATAAAAACTGAGAGTGCAGAATATTATGCAGACAAAAATAATTAATTTATGTCACAGCACTTGTGGCCTGAAGGTGTGGCTTAATCGTTTTCTCAACCTTCAAAGACGTTCACTTTGCCAACAAAAAGAAATAGGGACATCTTCAAAAATTGCAGCACAGTTCACAAAAATCTGCTAATCTAGCGGTACCGCACATAAGCATTAATTAATCTTGTGGAGGACCATGCGGATGGTGTCGCAGTGTGTGTGACTGAGCACTGGAAGTCGGAGGAACAGCTACAAAACTATCAGTTACCTGACTTTCAGCTGAGATCTGCATACTGTATAAAGGAGGGTGCATATGGAGGTACAGCAATATACGATCAGGCATGGAAAGAAAGAGGTGACATAACAAGTTACACAGACATAAATATTTTCGAGTGTTCTGCACTGGAATTTAAATTGAATAGCTTTAAGGCAATAATACGTTTTGTGCACCTACCTACAGCACCAATTTTAAGTCTCTATTGGGTGAACAGTCTTGGGAGGTAACTTATGCCTTGCCAACGCAGCAGTGGATCTAATTTATGCAAATTGTGACACAGCTACTGATTATTGACTCCCTCATCAAACAGTAAACACCAAATTAAAAAAAGATAAGAAAAATACTAAATTTTCAAAATGTAAAAACCAATTAAATGTTTTGTTAGTCATGTGTAATAAGGATGAAAGGTACAGCGAAATTTATAAAGAAACTAAAAAAAAAACGTATAAGTTGCTTGAATCTGAAAGAAAAAAGGATTACTCTAACCGAATATCTCAAAGTGATAATACAACAAAATGTATATGGAAAATTGTGGGTGAAATTCAGGGTAAAAATAGTCGAATTGAGGGTGATCCACAGACAATCACAAACAACTTAATAAAATAATTCTGGATGCTGTCTCAAAACTTGCAGCTGGGTTACCAGCTACACAGACCATACACGATATTAATAGAAATGAAAACTCATTCTTTTTATCACAAACGTCTCCTGAGGAAACAGTTTTAGAGAAAAAATAGTGTATGGTTTGGAAAACAGAAATTTGGGAATGGATACATTTTTGAATCTTTCAAAGGCTTTCGACAGCCTGGATCACAAAATTCTACTGCAAAGGTATGGGATTAGAGGTGTTGCTTTAGAATGAGTGCGTTCTTATCGGGCAAGCCGCAGACAAGAGTTGTTATGAAGTCAGGGGGGGGGGGGGGGGGGGGGTGGGGGGTTGTTTTTGGGGGGGGGGGGGGGGGGGGGGGGGGCTTGCGGAGGGGACAAGGGAGTGTGATGGGCCCTTGCTGTTTATCTTCTATGTTAATGACCAGGTACAGGACAAAAATTGTTACATGTCAAATTTTGCAGACGATTCAAATTTGTTAACATTGGGAATTTCGATTGAAGAGCTAGTTCAACTTACACATGAACATATCCTTAAAGCCGATTCATACTATAGGTCAAGTCACGTTCTGATCAGGGTTCGGTCGTATTCAGATCAACTATTATAGCTTGTATAATAAATTACCCTATTCACATTGCACGGCAAGGTCAGATCACGAGCCAGTCAAGTGAACCCGGTATTTCTTTCCAACCATATTTTGATATAACTGTGACTTGACCTATAGTATAAATCGGCCTTTAAAGCCCAGAAATGGTTTGAAGCAAATCGGTCAATTTTAAATAGGGAAAAAAACTCACTGCATATGCTTTTCAACCAAACAAAAAAAATTCAACCGTCCCTGAGACATTTCGGATTGGTACTGAGAGTGTCGCCCTTGATGACAGCTCTAAGTTTCTTGGTATCCATAGAGAACACAATTTGGATTAGTCAACACAAATTTCTAAGGTTTGCAAAAGGGTAAATAGCGCTACATATTCTTTGAGGATCATGTCAAAGTATCTAAGTACAGATGATCTTAAAATGATTTACTATGCAAACATTTACTCGGTGCTTCGTTCGAGGCAGTGCTGACTGAAAAAGAGCCTTCAAAAGTCAAAAAAGGGCGGTGCGTGTAATATCTGCCATAAGATATCAGGGCTCGTGTAGGGGAAAATTTAAAGCTTTAAATATTCTGACACTGACCGGACTGTTCATCTAAGAGTGCTTGTTGTTTTTGTTTAAGAATAGGGAAAAGTTTGCACCCTTTGAAATAAGACACTGCACAGATTAACTGGTACAGAAAAAGGACCAACTTATTCTGCCATAATTTTTTTTTAATTCATGGAATAGTATAAGTTTCTAGCAAAGTTTATCGTGTCTCGGTAAATTTTGCGATATTTATTAAAATAAGACATAAATTTCAAATTCTTACACGCAAATTTTCTTATATAATGCAGATACCAGAAATTAGCAAACCTCTACTCAATCAAGATTTTCTCTTTCTGTCATGAGAGGAAAAGCCAAATCAAGAACACCCACCAAAACAGAATGAAATCTCTGAAGATGTCCACTATACTGTCTAAAATACCATCCCAGTTTGTCGCACTACAGTATTCCTTACATTTACAAAAGTTCTTTCTAGTATACGATCTTCCCCTTTTTCATTTAAATGTAGAACGCTTGCTGTCCAGTAAAAAAGAACACAATACCCAGTATTTGACTCAGGTTTAACAAAATGTAGTGCAAATATAATCCTAAAGGGATGCTGACTGACCTGTAAGGTCAAATTACCCCACTCAATGTTAGATTGGTGGAAGAGTTATTTCAATCCAAAAAATCCACGTTTATGGCACCTGTCAACACTATTGATGCACTCACAGAAATTTCACTTAAAATGCAATCTATTTTTTCGATAAATGTATTAACATTAGAGGAGGGAGACCTATAAAAACTTAAAATGTAGAAATTTATCTTCTTGCAATAAACGATGGAAAATTCGCAACCTGTTTCCTCCAAAGTGAAACTTATCTAAAAAGTCCCCACCTTCAACCAATATCAAAGTTCCACCGTGAATTTATTGACTGTGAAAGAAGATTGATACCAAAATATAATTTTCCAAGAAAAAGGTTCTCCCAATTTGAGCCATCGCTCTGTTAAAACCACAATATCTGGGTTGTTCTCTAATACTAAAAATAAAGACAGTTCATTAACTTTATTTCTGACTGACCCCCATAAGACAGAGAAGTTCCTCAATTTAAGCTGTTCTATCTGAATTTGAATTTTGTCATATATTTCAATATTTAAAAAGAAGGGTTCGATGTGATGTAAATGAACTGAACACACTGTTTGGAAAAAAACTAGAAGAAGTTATTGGAGAAATAAATAAATAATCTATGGCTAAACATAACAATAAGCTCGGGCACTACTTTATAATAACTTAAACTCAATACATACATACAATGTTGCTTAGACCACATACGAGTTCGTCCAAAGAACTCACAAAGGCCAAAAACTCCGGCGAATGGCCACTCATTTCGTTGGAAAATTGTCACAATTATTGTCAATTTTGAAATTTGTGGCGTCTGACGAATTTGACTTGGGAGCTGCCAGGACAACGAACGCAGGTAGCGGACAATGCCTCATCGCAAGGGTGCTGGTTTCGATTAACGATATTTCATTGTTGCACCAGGGAAAATTAACAGAGTTTAAAAAGTTGCATAACCCTGAGGGGTCACTGCAGTGTATCCTAAAATTGGTTCAACCTCCAGAGATAGCGTGGATCCTCAATTATTTTTTTAACATCCAAGACAACCAGTTTTGGCATATAAATATAGTGAATGTGTAAAGCAGAACGCTCAATATTCGAATAACCGTTAAAATAGGATAGTTTCGAAAACGTAGGCACTGTGGAGAATTGTCGACGATGCATTTGCTCATATAGAAAATAAAACAAAACTTCAATCTAAAGTGGACTTAATTTCCCAATCTACCCAGTCTCTTCAAAAGAAAGTTACTACCTTAGAACGATCAGGTTTGGAGAGCAATGCCAACTCTTCATGTATCCCTGAAAATGTGGACAACCTGTGGTCTGAGTTCCAGGACCGTCAGAATAGAGCCAAAAATGTTATGGTGTTCAATCTTCCAGAGAAGAATGATGATGTCACTGATATAAGCTCCTTACTCAAGATTATTACTAACAAACCACCTACAGTTGTAAATTTCTCCAGAGTTGGAAACAGGAATGCCAAAGGTGCTCGTGCCTTAAGACTTACTTTTGATTCCTCTAGTGATGTACAGTCTTTAATAAGACTCCGAAGGCCATAATGTGTACATAAATTTCGACCTAACCACCAAGCAGCAACAAATTGAAACACAAGTGTGGGCTGAACTTAAGGAGCGGAAATATAAAGGTGAGACCTCTTTAAAAGTTACATATTGTGGGGGTGTCCCCAAAATTGTATCAACTCAGGAAAACTAAGACGGAACGGACAAGATTCTCACAAAAACCTTCTAAATATATATTATCAAAATGTACAGGGGCTTCGAACAAAGTTTTCTACTCTTTTATGCAATGTGGCCATTAACGATTATGATGTGATTATGCTGACAGAAACTAATCTTAGTACAGACATCTCGGATGGCCAACTTGCTCTGGATAACTACAGAATCTTCAGAAAAGATTGTTCTATTGAAACTAGTGCAAGAAAAACCATGGGAGGCTCACTAATTGCGGTGTATAAAAAACTGCCAGCTCGTTTAATCCCACTGGATGCTGTTCTGGAGCAAGTGTATGTTTCTGTTGGAGATCACAGGGCTGCATGCATTCTTGGGTGTGTCTATCTTCCCCCCAATTCTCCTACTCAGGATTATGTATGGGCTGGTGAATGTATCGACCACATCCGAGATATGTATCCTGATACAGATATGTACATTGCTGGGGATTTTAACCTTCCAAAGGCTGAATGGAGGATGCTGGATCCTTGGCTACTCCCTGCACTGATGAATATGTTACTCCTCAAGCTGTTCAGGCCATTGCAGCTATGTCGGACCTCTGTGCATTTAATGGACTTTTTCAGTCAAACCATATTCCTAATGCCAATAATAGAATTCTTGATTTAGTTCTAGCTTTTAAATTTGTTAAAGTAACAGCATGTGATCCTCTTGTTAAAATTGACAACCACCATCCACCTCTTAATTTCCCAATTTTATTATCTAAATCATCATATAATTCTGTCAGCCCCCAAGCTAATACTTTTTATTTTGATTTTAAATCGGCCAATTTCTCACTTATAAATGACTCTCTGGGAACTATTCAGTGGAATGCCCTTTTCTGTGATAGGGAAATGCAAGACATGGTGAACATTTTTATGACATTGTTTATGGTGTCATAAATGAACTGGTACCTATCAAGAAGGTTTCAAGTAGAAAATTTTTTATATGGTTTAGTCAGGGTCTGATTAATCTAACATTTCAAAAAAAATTGGCTCATAAAAGATGCAAATTGAATAATACAGCAGCTAATTATGAGGTTCTTACAAGTTTGAGGTCCCAATGTAAGACACTTTTTAGATACTGTTACAATTCATATGTTTATAACATTGAACATTCTTTGAATGACAGCCCGAATCAGTTTTGAAATTTTATCAATTCCAGGCGTGGTTCATCTTCTATTCCTTCTAAACTTCATTTGGATGATGATGAGTCTGAAATGGGCCCTGGGGTGGCTGATCTGTTTTCTAGGTATTTTAGCTCTGTATACTCTGTGAATCAGTCTGTTTTCCCAGAAGAACCTTCTCTGAACAATCTACATGTCTGTGATTATTCAATTACTGTATCGGATGTCTACTCTGAGCTAGCTGCACTGAATATTTTAAAGGGGCCTGGCCCAGATGGTATACATCCCGTATTTTTGAAGAATTGTGCTTTTATCCTGGCATTACCTATTCAAATTATATTTAACTAGCTGACCCGACAGACGTTGTCCTGTCTTAGCTATGAATATTCAATTCGAACTGGAATAAATAATACCAAAAAAATTATTTTAAAAACATAGTTTATTATAATGCCTTTTGATACACAAAACTGTTAGTTCTCCGACACGGGAACATGGATTTTCAAGATTGATGCCACAAACACTTAACGACTGCCCTTGCGATTTATTTATCGACATTGTAAATGCAAGCCGCACTGGAATGCAAGCAGCACTAGACATTGTAGCCGTTTATAGGCATGTCGTTCGGAATCATAGGGATGCATGGAATCAAAACATCTTCGCCTTTGTACTTCCCTTTCAATTGTGGCTTCGATGACGTTTTTTATTAATTTCCTCACCGCAAGCCGCAAGCCGGGTGCCATTATAAAGACGTGGCTGGTTTATCTTCTACAACATAATGATTACCGATCCAACTTTTAATTGCAGATTATGAGGTAATAATCCGAGCAATTCCAGCGAATTTAAAAATTCCGTTGGATAGTTTACAACATCATCTTGGTTAGTAACGGGATCAACCGATTTGTATGTCATCAATTCGTCAGCTATCTTATTTTGAATCTGAAAATTTATTTCGTTGACATCAAGGTTTTTTGCAGCCAATATTACACGTTCGCTCAACCAAACATGATTTTTGTAATTTTGAGCAATATTTGGGAACACCATCTCGATGAGTTCGGTCTTTGATTCAGTAAAGTGACAAAAATTTGCAGGGAATGTATTGTATCCAGACGATGTGTTAACGGAAATTTTGCCATTACCAATGTCGAGCAATTGTTTGGAAAAAACTTCTCCAGGTCGGTCGTTCTGCAATTCGACTCGCATGTTCATATTTAATTTAAGTGTTTTGACGTATTTCCATAAAATTGACGACTTCAAACATGCATTAAGTTCGTCTGCTGGCGTTGGTCGTGGAATCACTGGCAATGTTTGTCGAAAATCACCTGCCAATAGAATCATCGCACCACCAAACTGCTTTTGGTTGTTTTTTAAATCTTGCATCGTGCGGTCCAATGCCTCTAAATATTTTTTGTGTGCCATCGTGCATTCATCCCAAATGATCAATTTGCTTTGCTGCAACACTTTGGCCATCGCAGAATTCCTCGAAAGGTTGCAAGTTGGAGTTTCATTAGTTTGCATGTTCAACGGCAACTTAAGTGCTGAATGAGCTGTTCGACCGCCTTCCAACAACGTAGCAGAAATACCTGATGAGGCAAGTGCGAGTGCAATTCCATTTTGCGATCGAATCGTTGCCAATATCAATGATATTAAACGTTTTTCCAGTTCCACCGGGAGCATCTAAGAAAAAAAATCCGCCAGTTCACTACTTTCATGTGCGTATCGTAGGCATATTTTTGGTCCTGATTTAAAAGGGGAACGTTTCTTTGAACGGTTTCTCTCAATGCCTCGGAATCGTATTGGGTTTCGCGTCTCAACTCTTGATTAAATTCGTCGTGCATTGGGCGGTTGGGCGTTGTCATTCCTAATAGCGACCCGGAGTTGACCCGGAATCTGGATAGTCTGGAACACCGCAGGCATGTGGCCGAGATGTCCCTATTTTACAGATACTTTCACGGCAGATGTTCCCAGGATTTGGCCCGCCTCATCCCGCATTAATCTTTTGTTGGTAAGCATCAAGCACATGTCCTCAATTATAATTATTAATGCTTCATTGTGAATTTCTTCGTTCATTTGCAAATCTACATTTGATGTTCTAAGACGCATCTGCTGCAATATATCTTCGGCAATAGGAACTTTATATTTGTTCCATAAATCAAGCGGTGTTGATAGGAAGTATGTAGATAAAATTAGAGAAAACAATGTTCGTATTTGTTTAGTGATAAACAAACACTTCTCAAAAAACTCACTGAACAAACTGAAAACTGGATATACGTTCCGATCGAATCGACTGTGCAGTATGCACTAAGAAATGAATAAATCAATTTTTTGATTAATAGATACTGACCGATGCATATGTTAAACGACATTTACGTCGCGCAAACTGTCAAACGCTATGAGTGTCAATGTTGCAGACATCTGTCAATTTTTAATTCTTCTGAAATTATCCAATTTTCTGCGTAATTTTCTTAATTTTTCTTTCCGTAAGAACCTTCTACAGAGTATTAGAAAACTTATAAAAAAAAGATGAACGAAATCCGTAAAGTCGTTCTTAAGTTATGGCGTGACCAAGGAAAACAGGGATTCATTTTTATATATATATATAGATAAATCCCTAGATAAGGGTTACTTTCCTGACTTCTGGAAAACCAGTTTTATTATTCCTATCCATAAATCAGGCGATAATTCCGATGTTAGAAATTACAGACCTATCAGTATTATTAGTGTTATTCCCAAAATATTTGAAAAACTTATTACTAAGTATTTTAGTTCTGTATTTTCCCCTTTAATAATCAATGAGCAGTTTGGCTTTTGTCGAGGCCGTAATACTGAACTAAATCTACTATTGTTCAGGCCTTGGAGCTGGGTTTGGAAGTTCATGCTATATATACAGACTTTAGCAAAGCTTTCGACAAAGTGCCATATAATATTCTACTCAGTAAACTTAAAACCCTTGGTGTTTCCGGTGCACTACTTAATTGGGTGCAGAGTTATTTAACCAATCGTACACAGCTGGTAAAGGTTAATAACTTTCTGTCACATGAGATTACTGTAACTTCAGGAGTCCCTCAGGGATCTCACATTGGGCCTTTGTTGTTTATTATTTTCCTTAATAATGTTTGCATGTGCTTTGGAAAGAGTCAGTTTTTGCTTTTTGCAGACGATCTAAAACTATTTAAGGTTATATCTAATCTGGAGGACAGTCTGGGCCTTCAACATGATTTGGATACATTTGTAGAGTGGTGTGCCCTAAATGGCATGGAATTGAATGCAAACAAGTGCAAACTTATTGATATTTTCCAAAAAACGTAATAAAACATCTTATGACTATGCCATTTCGGGCAACACTCTTTTGCAGTCTGAGTCCATCTCAGACCTTGGGATTACTCTTGATTATGAACTCTCCTATACTGACCACAATGACATCACATCCATTGTTAATAGATCTTTGCGGATGCTGGGTTTTACTAAGAGAAATACTGCAGATTTTCATAACATGCATGCTCTTAAAATCCTTTATTGCAGTCTGGTTAGAAGTCATCTAGAGTATGCTTCTTCTGTCTGGAATCCCCATTACGATGTTCATATTTCAAGAATTGAGAGAGTGCAGAGAAAGTTCTTGCAATACATAAACTTTAAATTCTTTAATCATGAATTAGATTATGAAGGCTTGCACCAAAGATTGAATTTGATGCCACTATCAACTAGAAGAGCACTGAGAGATGTTCATCTTCTTTATAAAAACATTAAATCTGTTGTTGACAGCCCCTATTTAACAAGCCAAATCAATCTCTATATTCCACAATTTAATACTCGAAGTCGCCAGTCTTTCCATGTAACCTTTCATAGAACAAACTATGCTAAATACTCATTTTTTCCTAGATCCTTATCCCTTGCAAATCATACATCTCTTGACTTTATCTGTAGCCCCAAACAATTCTCTACTTAATTGAAACACTTAGACTTGGCAGGCTTGTAGATCTTATGTACTTACTTGTTTTTGATAGGAGTTTGAGAGGACTGCTCTTTGGTTGTTGATTTAATTTTGATGTTTTATTTTATTTTATTTTTTTAATTCCTACTGGTTTTGGGTAATTTAGTGATGTATTTAAATGACATATGATTATTTTTATTGCTGTTAATTAGGTTTTTAGTGTTATTGTTACATTACATTCTATCAATTTATATGTTTTTTGTAAAAAATGGATTTTGTCCGTAAATAAATAAATAATACATTTAAATCACTAGATAAAAAGGTATTTAAAAAATAGAGTCATACCCCATGAGTGGCCTAGAGTGAATTTCACTACGTTGGCAGGAAAGTAGCCGTACTGTTTCAAATGCTTTGGCCCTGGTGCAGCATCTACACATACACATGAACACTGAAGCTAAACTGGGCTTATTACACTATAACAATTTAGTTGATCACCAAGGACACCAACTGCAAAATGAAGGTAATTCGCTACAAGCGGCACAAAGACTATTTGGTTTATGGCGGAGAGCTGGTGAAGCAGGGTAGGATAATAAAAGGAATTGTGACTAAAATTATGCATATATTAAAACCCTTTAGGGCCTAAGACAAATTTCGGCAAATTACTCTAAGAAAAGGATCCAGGTAGCTAGCTGACCGTCTGGCTGTATTATCCGGAAATTCAAAATACTTGTTCTCCACCCATAAGGCCCTACCAATTCTCTACCGCTGTTCTTAGAAGAAAAAAAAGGTTGGACATTCTTGTTTATGGGGGGGGGGGGGTTTCAAATTCACAAACAACATATTTTAAAGGGAGGGTTATATAGGCTTTTATAGGTACATATGTTGGGGATGACAAAAGTAGGGAAGTTTATAGGAGAAGCTATAAAAATTGTATAAGAAAAAGGAGAACATTTTACAAGAAGATTTTAATGCAATAATTATACTTTTGTAGTCTTTTTCAAAAGGTGTCCAACGAAGTATACTTCTGCAATTTTTTGTAAAGTATGATTGAATCGGAAAAAGCTGAAGAGAATGACAATGATGGGCATCTTCAGCTCGCTCTTGAGCTCAGACTCAAATATATATTTTTTATCTTAGTCTGAGGAGGCTCAGACACTCATTTTGAATGTACATTTACAAGTTCTTGTCCTATTATTAATATTTGCAAACATGGCCAAAATATAACACACGTTCTGGAACTTCGCCATCTAACGTTCTAGGCTATAACTATGAAAAAACTTTCTCTCCGCAGGATTAATTAAAGTTAAAATACTTACCTAGTTGAAGCCCGTTATTGGGCACATCGGCCTGAGGCTGGTCGGCCGCCATGGCGCGCGCCGCGTTCAAGGGCGCGGGCAATAAAGCGGAGGGCGGAGGTTGAGCCTGAGTCGCGGGGGGACCGCCGCCCTTTTGAGTTCTGCCCGAGCCGCCGCCGGTCGCTGTACGTCGGCCGCTCGCCGCCGCGCCCCCGCCGCTGCCCGAGCTGGCGCACGAACCCGTTGTTGACGTGCCGGCTTGCCCTACAACAATTTACAACATGTAGGTATAAATAATATTAATACTCATGATTTTTTCATTTTTTATGGCCGATAAAATGCAATTAATATTCAAAACTTTAAGCATTTCCGATGTTATTCGAAAAATTAAAACAACTTTTAAATATTTGTTTTTATTCCGTCTTGGCTCTAGCCTTAGCATTTATTTTTTCTAAATATCAAATGACATATATCTTCCTAATTTGAAACCGTAAAATTAACTGTCCAGACACTGCTCAAGCACGGGCTCACAATGCGACGTACTGTAAATACTTTTGACATCGCCATGGTATGTCAGATGTCTTCCAGTTAGTCTTAAGCATATCGGTAGTGTAGTAGGCCGTGGACGTACAACGTCTTTGGCAATTATTGGTCGACGACTTATGATGGCCGTCCATGGCCTCCTTGAAGCTGCGTTTTATCGAAACTATAGGCCATACCGCGGCAGTGCAAAAAGTACTATATTCAGTTTAAAAATATCCTATCTGATCTGAAGGGGATGAATATTTAAAAATAAACGGGCAAAACGGGTCGTTTTATATCATCGATCGCGTCTCAACAATTATTGTCGAACATTATAAACGATATCTACTGTTATTTTTATACCTATTTATATTTTAATAACTTTATGAAGTAAGCTGACAATCCGCACAATACAGTATATATTTCATCTCCTGATGATGCAACCATTCTGTATTGTAGACAAAACTGAGTCCTAAAACTAAATATTAGAAAGCCAGGATGAGCCGAAAAAATACTAAAACATCTACAAGATTATTGCAGATTGCGGTGCATGACAATCACTAAATCGTGACGCAATTTTTTTGTCGGTTTGATCAACGGCAAAAAGGTCATTTTATATAATCTAATTATCAAAAATCTTACTCGTTTTTTATCTCTCACGAAATATTTTTATACTTTGCAGGATTTTTATACCGTCTCTCTTCATTTTATCATAAGAAATACTAAACGATCAAGGACTAGTCTCAAATTTTACAAGAAATTTTATCTAGATTTCGATTATTGGTACGAAAAAGGTGATTTCGAAATGTTGAATATTCTGTTGAATTCGAAAAAACAATGTCAATTATCGATGTATTCTAAAAAAGGGAAACAACTGTATATAATTTAGGTACCTAGTCCGTAAAAAAAATTAATTAGTCGCACAAACCGCGATTCTTTGCATTACAAACTTTTCAGAACGATCTGTCGGCCGCATTTTCAACCGCAGAGTCTAAGAATAAACTGAACTTAACGTGACAAAAATCCCCTAAATAAATTAACACGTAGCGCAAAATAAGTCCTAAAATATTATTAAATCATCACAAGACTATTTACAAAACAAAGTACCTGATCCTGTAGGATAAAT
This sequence comes from Pissodes strobi, assembly GCA_016904865.1. NCBI lineage: Eukaryota > Metazoa > Arthropoda > Insecta > Coleoptera > Curculionidae > Pissodes > Pissodes strobi. Next base: position 195,631 of record MU182956.1, on the reverse strand, counting down.
CGGAATCACCATGCTGCCTGCTGCTACCACTAAAACGATACTCAACTGAAAAAATACTTTGGGAATATTCCATAGAAGACACGCAGTTCACTCCCGGGGAACTGAACATGAACTGCCCTGCGGACCACCGCAATCGAAACGACCTGGCCTGTTCTAGTACCTGGCTACCACCTTAATAAACAATTATAAATATGCAGAAAATTAACCCCCAATAAAGTCGAAGGGTTAATCCTTTAATGAGAATACCATCTGGGTCCGAAATGGTTGTTTTTACCTGGCAATATTATTATATGCTAATAAATCCGGGGGTCTTAAACTAAGATAATGCTATTTTTGAAATCTAAAATGTATGGCCATAGTTTCGAAGACAAAGAAATTCAATACGATTAAGATAAGATAATGTATTTGCAAATAGCAAGTACACGTCAGCTGGCATTAAATACCTCTACTAAGATAAAGATATGAATCAAATTCTTTATTTATCCAATTTAAACGTAAAAATAAGAACAATAAGTCAAAAAAAAAACACTAGCTTTAGCGAACATAACATATATGTTATATAAGAAATGAATAAAAGCAAATAAAATAACAGACTTCACAAATGTAGGATTCCTACAATGCCATGAAATGGAATTTAGAGAGGTTCTATATTGTTATGGAGGATTCAAGCTGGTGGGACAAATTGTTGCATATTTTTCCACCTCATGCAGTTTTAGACTTTTCTATAATAAAAGAGGTGGAGACATTTCTATTTCAATTTATTCAATTCAGTAGTTTACAAAAATTAAAGTTACATTAGCAAAAGTACAATATATTTGCCGAAGAGACTCTACTTTTTCCAAAATTGAAAAAAAAAAACAGGTGGAGTCAAAGGTAGGCAATTGTAAGGTATACTTCCTATAATTGTTATAACCTTGCACCTAAATGCAAAAAATTTAGATCCTCAATTAGCCATCAGTAACTTAACTAAGGCCTAACAAAACAAGATACAAAAAAAGAGAAAACAACCGACATTCAAACTCTACACATTGAGTATCCTATACTATGTTCTGTGAAGCTCTATATTGGCATTACAAAAATCAGGACACTGAAGGCAAAGCTGTCAGCGGCCCAAAACGAGTGAGCAGTCACGCAAGTAATGATATCCTATGGAGCATCCTAAAGGACTGCAGATACTACATATCAACCTCAGTGGAATAAGGGGCAAGATCAGACAGCTCAGGGAATTCATCGCCAGGACTGCGCTAGATATACTGAGTGTCAATGAAACCAAGACAAAGGATCACCCGCCAGGCATCATAGGATACTAGATGATCTACAAGAATCGACCAAACCAGGAACCGCGTAAAGGAGTGGCCCTATATGTGAAGAGGAGCGTCCAATTCGAAGAGCAGACAACAGACACGATCAGTATAGAGACAACGAACAACCTGAAGATCATCTCAGCGTACAACAAGCCAAATCAAGCCCTCGACGAAAACGAACTGGAAAGACTGCTCAACCATCCCAAGACGCTGCTCATAGGGGACCTAAACGCCAAGCACACCTCGTCGGACAACAGCACAGACAACACGACAGGAACGCGACTCCGGAACTGGATCGACACGAACGACGCCAACCTCATAATTCCGGACAGAAGAACAAGGATTGCGCAATACCACGCCATGCTGGACATAGGAATAGCCACAACGACCGCCATGTCGGAACTGCAGTCTGATCATCTGTCAGTAATGTTCAGCCAGCCCTCGCAGCCCCTAGGGTCGCGTGCAACTACAGGAATGCCGACTGGACAAACTTCAACACGGAGTTAAGGATAACTCGCGACTTGTAGACCCCTGCAAAGATAGACGAAGCCATAGAAGTCGTGACCCGGATAATAAGCGCCGCAAAGGAACACAACATCCCCAGAAACCCGGAATTTAAGCATGCCGCCCCTACATATCCAGGAACAGATCGCGAGAAGGAACCAACTACGCAGGACATATCAAAATACACGTGACCCGGACGACAGAACAGCTTACCTGGAAGAATGCGAACTTACCCGAGCCATGCTGGATTCATACAACAACGCTAGCCGTGAAAACAACATATGGAAGCACATCAAGAAAATTAAGAGCAGCAAAATCCCCCGGATAGTCCCACCTATCAAAGTGACGAGAGACAGCGTGAAAAGCATCATCACAGACAAGGCAGAGGCGTTCATGGAATACTTCGCCAATATCAGCAGCCTGACAGAGAATCTATCAGACGACAGGACAAGAAGAAGAGCTGCAGGTAACGAAAATGATAATCACGAGCCCCAGGGAACTAAGGAGGATCATCCAGACTGTACAAAGCGTCAGGATCGGACGGAATAGTAATGGTCATGAAGCAGGGCAAGTTCCTGCCAAATAAAGCCCTTGTCCAGCTGACGTACATCATCAATGCCTCCATCAAACTACACTTCTTCCCGAGGACATGGAAGACAGCCGCGATCATCGTAAGCCAGGAAAGGACAGGAGCCAAACCTCATCATGCGTATTTCTCTGCTATCCATCCTCGGAAAGGTCTTCGAAAGAATGCTCAACAAAAGAATCAACGCGGAGCTCCAAACACTAGGAACCATCATATCAGAACAGTTGGGATTCCAGCGAGGAAAATCGACAGCCATGCAGCTTGCGAGGATAGGAAACAACACCAAGAAGACGACTTATAAAAGGCGTACGACAGATACACGAAGCAGAAATCACGCCGGCAATCACGAAGACCGTCATGAACTATCTAAAAGACAGGACAACAACAACACTGATCAACGGGGCAGAATCAAGGACAAGGACAATGACAATAAGGCAAGGACTCCCCCCAAGGAAGCATGATATCGCAGACGCTGTTAAACATCTACGTCAATGACATGCCAAGGAAGCAGAACAACCAGATAGCACTCTTCGCGGACGACGTAGCAATCTACGCATCATCAACGCAGCAGGTGGCGGTAACACAGCGAATAGAACATCAGCACGTCGCGCGTCGGACAGATAGCGGAGTACTTCCAAGAGATGGAAGCTGAAGATAAACGAGACCAAAACGTAACTCATCAACTTCAACCAGAAGCGCAAGTGAGAAAGGACACACATCACGATCAACGGGACACGGATCGAGAACGCGGACTCCGTCAAGTACCTATGAGTCACACTGGACAAGAGGCTGACCTTCAAGGACCACATACAGGGCACCAGGAGAAGAGCAGGAATAGCGGCCAGCGCAATATTCTCATACATCACGCCGCAGTCAAGACTGGACAAGGACATCAAGCTCAGACTGTACAACACCTACGTCAGGCCAATAATTATGTACGACGCGCCAGTTTGGAGCTCCGCAGCGAAAACCCACAAACAGAAGCTACACACGCTGGAAAGGAAGCTGCTATACGCACAATCAAGAACTACACGATGAGGACGCAGGAAATAATCAGGAACATAGGAAGGATGACCATAGAGGAGATGCCATTCAGAACAATCCACAAAATGATCCACGAGATGATGCTCTGAAAAGCCAGAACAAGGACTAGGGCCCTAGGACGTCCCCCCCCCCCCCCCGGAAGGACTGCATGAAGCAGAAAAACATTAAAAAGTGCAGTGTTAGAATAATCATTTAGTATTAAAATATCACGTCATTTATTTAGTTATCTTAGGTTTAGGTGGACGCTTGTTAGGTACCACCTTAGTCGATAGTATATAGGTATTGCATATCTTTTATCTAAATGTAGTCAATATCTAAGAATATATTTGTATGTAATTAGTATGTTTGAAACGTTATAAATAGCATATAAAATATAACTTTTGGAAGAGCATCATTGTTTTATTTTGCACTAAGTATTTATAGACTTTTTTCTAATTGTGTCCTCAAACAAATAGTATACTAATTCAACTTGAAACTATATGAAAATGTGTGAGTATTAAAATTACTAGTTGTAGATGATTGCACAGACACTGGATAAAGCTAAACTCATAATTAGAACACAATAAAAGACCCATAATCTTAGACCCATTTAGTAGAGAATATACTTTTTTAAGTTCCATTTTCACATTAACTGTAGAAAATATATTTTTTTCTTATTGGGACAACTTTGTGCATTTATAAAGCTAATAAAATGGAATTAATATTTAAAATTTCAACTATTTCCGATGATATTCGAAAAAGAAAACAACTTCCAAAAGGTTGTTTTATTTCGTCTTGGTTCTAAGTCTTAGCATTTATTTTTTCATAATTTCATCAACTCTTCCTATTTAAAACCCTAAGACTAACTGTCCAGACAAGGCGACTTGCCTGAAATACTTTTAGCATCGCCATGGTAGGCCAGATGTCATCCAGTTTTAAGTATATCGGTAGTAGGCCATGGACGAACAACGTCTTTGACGATTGGTCGACGACCTAAGATGGCCGTCCATAGCCTACTTGAAGCCGCGCTTTATCGAAACTGGAAGACATATCGGGGCAGTGTAAAAAGTACCATATTCAGTTTAAAATATTATAAGATGGATATTTAAAAGGAAGATCCTCTAAAGTCGCAATATCGATATTGTCTGAGATGGGCAGCAATTGCCGTGCATTATAAAAGAAGTCAACTGTATTTATACTTATTTATATTCTAATAAAAAAATTACTTCAAGAAGTATGCTGATAATCCGCAGAATACAGACATTTCAAGCACTTTCAAGATTGCGTATTAACGTTTATGCATTGGTGTAAGAATCTAAACTAAACACTCTCACTAGAACGTAGCCTTTGAGCGACAAAATTCAATCCCTTTTGGGAAATCGTACTAAAATTTACTTAATTTCAGGGCGAGCGCTTGTAGTTACAACAATTTAAAAATAACAACTCGAGACATACTTAACCTTAAATAAAAGCTTTATCGACGTGCCAGACGCACCGGAGCCCCAACATATGTCGACACGTTCACCGATTACATCTCACACACCGTCCCAAACTAACGCCCAAACCAACACCAACATCTTTTAATATGCACCACGAAATGCACGACATTCGAACGTTAATGTTAACAACACCGATTTTGATTAAATTATGACAAAAGTGTATTCTGCATGCACTGTTAATTTATTAATTAAAAACACAGATAAGATTAGAGCAGTCGACTGCTATCGAGTCGCTTCCAGATAGGTTAGTGTACTTTACGACGGGGGCAACAAATAAGGTACCTAATGCGAAACTTATATGAAGAATATCATTGGGTTTTTCCGAGTTTTTACATCACGCACTTAAACGCCGAAATCTCGAACTTGATATCGGGTATCGAACGATAGTTGCAAGCGCAGATAACGCGCTAGATAACGCACCAAAAGCGTTATCGCTAAATAAAAAATTTACGTCGGAAAAAAAAACGGGTGGACTGTATTTTTATTCATTTGCCTATGCAGAAGAACCAACATTATTACGAATTATTCAGTTTATTCAAATAAACTTAGTTTCACACAAAAAAGCCTTGCAATTTGATTGGCAATAAACTGATTAGATTCAGATTGCCATATATCAATGATTGGATTAAGGCCGTAGCCTTTTAGGTAGATACATGCTGGCTATAATTATGAAAAACAAATTACAAATTATAGGACTGAGCCAAGTTTAATAATAATTGAAACATGTAAATATTTTGTCGAGCTATCTATCTATCAATCACCCACTACGTAACGGCATCAGAAACGAAAATGTTTAGTTTGAAAAATAAAAATCAAATATTTGCTCTTGGATTAACATTATTTGATCTTTTGGCAATTTGGCGATAAGATTATGTATTTACAAAGGATCCTATCTAGCCATGTTATTATTTGGTAAAGAGATTAAGCTTCACTGTTTGGGTTAATCGTTTTTTTTTTGTTTGGAAATCAAAACTGGTGACGTACTACGTGATTTGTGTTACTGTCAATGGAGAACTAGTGACAATTAGGCTAAGAGGAACCTAATAATGGATGGTTCGGTGCCAACGTGTGAGCACGAAAACAAATTTAAACAAATTAGATAGATTTATTGATGTCAGCACAGGCCGAAAGTATAAATTGCGATAATGGAGCGTTTCTTCTGACTTGGAAGTAATGTTATTATGTATTTAAAATAATTTAGAAATAAGGTATCACATGTTATTTGGCATAGACTCAGAACAGAACTGCTGTTACGTACCAACTCATACAAGGTTGCACATTAAAATTTGATGCATAAATCGAAGGTTAGACTAAACATACCTTTGCCGCTCCTAGTGCTCCTTCTTAGTACTGCGCCGCTGCGTGTGAGCCTGGGCGGCTCGGGTGGTTCCGGCCCGTTCGCGCTGGTGGTCGGCGCCGTCGGCCTGCTGCTGCTGGCGCTGCTGCTGCTGCTCGATGCACCCAGTGCTACTAGTTCCCGTTTGCCCAAACCAGATCTACAAAATATAAAATTACCAAAACATTAGTGTAGTATCAAAGGAAAAAATGCATGCAATAGAATGGTGCATAAGTCGGGCATAGACGTAAGTGAGTTTTGAGAGTATACTAAAGAATAATTGCGGGGTGTCCCAGAGAAAAAAAATGAGCGAGTGTGCTAGTACTCGAGACATCCACAAATATTTGAGCAGCCCTCGTAGAATCACTACGCATGGTTATGATGTCACAGCCGCTTGCACATTTCCGTCCCCCTCCGCTTGCACATTTCCGTCCCATTTGCCGAAAATTTACCCTCATACCGCCGCGTTAAGATATTGTTACGTTTTTCCCGTGGGTTCTTAACAGAACTACAACTTTGCTATTTTCAACTAATACTCTCTTTATTCACTACCACTGTATACAATTTAACACTCTATACTACTCTTATAACTTTACCACTAATATCTATTCAACACTCAATGATTAACTGAACTGAACTCTGACTAACCGACTAACATTCGCCTTAAGTCTGCTTATATATAATCTTAAATCTATCACGAATATTCGGGAAGTATTCCGAGGCCACTCTATATGATCTCGACGAGGCCATCGAAATAATTCCAGCGATCCCGAAACTTCGCGTCCGGCCGGGCGATGAGTCATACCGACAAAGAAGCGAGGAGCACGGCGGCTAGTTCTATAGGGTAGCACAAAACGTTCGGATGGTTGTTAGGTTAGCCGTAACATTGCCTCCCTCTTAATTCTGATCGTCCCGATCAGCTACTTCATGTCCGTGATATGCTTTCAACCTGTCGAGGTGGACAACTTTCAGTTTGCTTCTGGGGCTACGCTGAATTCTATACACAACGTCATTAATTCTTTTGATGACCGTATAGGGTCCTTCCCATACTGGTGTTAGCTTGGGAGATCTCTTCCTGTCTTCCTTTGCGGGTTATATAACCAGACTTTATCGTTCATTCGAAATCCCCTAGAGTTCGCTTGGAGATCATATCGAGCCTTCATTCGGTCACTAGCGAAACGTTCAAACGGTAGTCCCACATCATTCTGTTTCATCTTCCCACTGGATCTTGTCTGAGGTCCTTGACTTGAGGTACAGGTTGAACACTGCTGGCACCATGATTTCACATCCTGGCAGTAGTTGACCCAGTAAAATCTGTCGCGGATGACCTGAAGAACTTCGGTTAATTTCTTCAAAATACCGCCCATTTCAGTTAGTTCACAACTGTTCGCCAAATTTTCTTCCTTGATGGATATGTCCCTGATTGCTGGCTTAGAGATGTTACAGGCCGCCTCGATTTCCAGAGCTCTACCCAAAACTTCCCTGCTGTTATCAAATTTGGCTAAGCGTAGCATTTTCTGAGTTTCTGGATCTCTGATACCATCCACGAAATATTGGGCAGCAAGTTCCTCTTGAAATTCCTCTGTCGCTCCCGGGTAGGCCAATTGAATGAGACGTCTAATGTCTCCAATTGAATGAGACGTCTAATGTCTGCCTCAAATTCTTGCAGGTTTTCACCAGGCTTCTGATGCCGAGACTTTACTTGTGCCTGATACAGTTGTCTTCGGTGTTGGTCTCCAAATCGTCTCTCCAGGACAGCTACAAGTATGTCATATTTCCCTTGTTGGCTGATGGGAATGGTCTGCAGAAGTTCCAGGGCAGATCCACGAAGCGCTACCACTAGTGATGTAGCCATTTCTTCATTATTCCAACCGTTGGCAACAACAGCGGCTTCAAATTGTCTTTTGTACATTGTCCAGGATGTTTGACCGTCGTACGTTGGAGGTTTGATGTTTTGTCCTGAGGTGAATGCCCTCTCGGTGGGTGCTTGATGTTTTAGTCTGGTAAATTCTGCTTGTGCATTCTTCACTTCTTTCTGTACATCTCCTACTTCTTTTTGTACATTTCCGACTTCTTTTTGTACATTTCCAACTTCTTTTTGAATATTGTTTACTTCTTTTTCAAATTTCTCATTTTGTCCGTCCAATATTTTCTGTAATTTTCCTTACTCGCCTACAATTACATCCAGCATCCATTTCTGAAGCTGGTCCTGTTCTGCTTGTCTTTTCTCTTCTTGGTCTTGCAAAATTTTCTGTAGCCGGTCCTGTTCTGCTTGCCTTTTACGTTCATCCTCTTCCCGATTCGCTTGCTTTTTATCTTCTTGATCATGAAAAATTTTCTGCAGCCGGTCCTGTTCTATTTGTCTCTCAGCATTTAGATTTTCCATGAAATCGGCCAACATTTTATTAATTTGCTCCATTTCTGCCGTTTGTTGCCTCGTATTGACCATAGGATGTTATAAAATTTTACCAGAATCCACCAATCAAACGGTCTCGTTGACGTACTTGTACCTCTTCTTTCCTCGAATAATACTTTGCAAGTCCTGTCCCTTCACAATCCGACTTCTGACACCAAATGTTACGTTTTTCCCGTGGGTTCTTAACAGAATTACAACTTTACTATTTTCAACTAAATACTCTCTTTATTCTCTACCACTGTATATAATCAAACACTCTAAACTACTTTTATAACTTTACAACTAATATCTATTCAACACTCAATGATTAACTGAACTGAACTGCCTAACATTCGCCTTAGGTCTGCTTATATATAATCTGAAATCTGTCATGAATATTCGGGAAGTATTCCGAGGCCACTCTATATGATTTCGACGAGGCCATCGAGATAATTCCAGCGATCCTGAAACTTCGCGACCGGCCGGGCGATGAGTCATACAGACAAAGAAGCGAGCGACACGGCGGCTAGTTCTATAGGGTAGCACAAACACGTTCGGATGGTTGTTAGGCTAGCCGTAACAATAGTGACATAAAATCGTTTAATATAGTTAATTGAGGATTAGAAGTTATGTAAAAATTTCCAATAAAAATGATCTTGTTAGATTGTATAGGCTCATAGTTAGATTACAAATGAAACAAATACTGAGGAGTCAATGTTGCCTGAGGCTGAATATAAATAACAGAGATATATACAGATTTACAAGAGATCATTAGCTTACAGCCCAAAATATCTATTTGAGGTAAGAGGTTTTCAAGGTCGCGAAGATCCACTCTAGAGGCTGGTACATCGTTTCTAACACCAAGCAGTACTCCACATCCTCTTGATGCATTCATTATGTCTAGATTCATATCCTTTCTGCAAACAATGTAGTTATGGTTAAACAGTTCTCCATTTAAAACACCATCCTGGATCCAGGTCACAGTCACTGCCACCAAATGATTATCACAGAGAGAAATCGACTTATAAAATTCACTGGTTTTCGTATTTAAGCCTCTAACATTCTGATAAGCGATACATATGTTTGTGTTAGACAACTTTGTTGGTTTAAATTATGGCTGGTCCCAATTATTAGTCTACCATTACGATAGACAATCCTCAGAGAGTTCAATCGGGAAATCATAGCTTGTTTAACCTTTCTGTACTTTTGGAGCTGTTTTGGTGTTCTGTCATGACTAATTGAAAGATGCTTAAGACTTGGATCGTTTCTAAGCTTGTGACAGTTCCTGTGTTTTGCAGATATCCTTGATGGGTCTATTTTTGTTACAACTCAGCTGGATGTCAGGAGCATTGGTTTGTGTGTAGTGTTCAATGACCTGGATGGTAAGTTTCTTTGGATGTGTTGTGGTTTTAGGGCAATTAAATATAATGAAGTTATTCATACGGTCTTCTCTCTCAAAATACTCCTGGAACAGGTACTCGAGTGTTTCTGCTGATTACTGGATTGTGTTGCTGAGAGAACCAGAAGATCCTGAAATATTCAGGGATTTAACTTCAGTTGCCATCAGATCATTGTTTTCCTTTAAAAGAGCATTCTTATCCTGATTTTCCTTGTTCAACAATTTTAAATAAGTAATCTCCACGCATTAGCCTTATTAACAGTATTAGCATTGGTATGAAGGGAGTTCAATGTTGTTTGTTCCCTGAACTGAAATCTGGACTGTTTGCTCACTTGATTATAGCCAAATTTCATTCCTTACAATCGGGACATCAGAAAATGCATGTTCCATTTTTAACCCCACTTCAGTGGCTGTTTTTAATCCACTGCAAGCCTTGCAGATAGGGTTACCACATGAGTCAAAGCAACAACCAAAAAGTATGGTATTTTTGTCTTGCTTAAAGATACATGTGACCGTACAAATGTAACAGTTCAGCTGCTCAAGTTGTGATATAATTATGTAGGTTCTGGAAAGAGCTCACTAGAGTTGACCAATCAATGCCAATAAAGGAGACACTTCAACAATTCATTGTTGTGTAAAATCACTACCTTAAAACTTTTATAGTTCGAAAAAAACTAACATGACTCTCTAGAAAATCAAAAATCAATACTTCAGTGTGAGACTAATGCACTAATAGATCACTCACAGTAAAGTTCATAATAGTTGGCCAGAGATTAAGTTAAATTGAGTAAGTAGACCAAACATGTGTTGTTGTTTTATGACCAACTTTCAGTTGAAAACATCTCATGTAAGCATTAATCAGAGAATTAACAAAAAAAATTATAAAAATTAAAGAACACCCTAAAAAATTCTATTTTAAAAACCTGGAAACATATTTTTTTTACATGGTACATATATCATTCTTTACACTTTTTTTCTTTATGGGCAAATACCAAAAGGAGTTCTATTTGTTCCGGAATCACTTTTCCCAAAACATACACACAAGTAACTTATATGCTATTTCATGCAAATTGAATCAATGATATTCTTACCTTTTCCAGTGTTGCTGCGATAGTGCGGATGTCGTCTGTAGAGACTCGGCAGACGAAGAGCACGCAAAAGAAAGCCCCAAGCTTTGTAAAGTGGGCGTAAAGGTTGAACCCGAAGAAACAATTTTAGATTGGCTACGTAGCGGATACTTGTGTACCTAAAGGAAAATAAGATTAGTATCCAATATTGATAACCTGCTTTCGTTAATGTCTTCCAAATTTTACATTGTGTCATTATATTTTTAAATTATCGATAACTGTAAGAGGTATGAATGTAAACAATTAATCCAAGTATATGCCTCAACAGCTCAACATGAAGACGCCGAAATTGAAGAATAATATGATGAAATTAACCATGCCCCCTTCAACTTAATAACGGGAAACTTCAATGTAAAAAGTGGAATATGTCACGAAGAAAATGAAACAGGTATAAGACCGCTTGGACTAGGAAACTGCAACGAAAGAGGACAACAATTAAGAAATTACTTAAGAGAAAACAATGTTTTTATTTTTTTTTTCGCTTTTTTTTATAGGTGTGTATCAGGGCCCTATAACTCCGGAAACTGTAGCACAATGTTTTATAATATTCACAAGTATGGACATAAAAATCTAGACGACCTCTAGACATAATAATAAAAACCTGTCAAATTATACTTACTTGTGGATATGTATGGTTTGCTTTTGACGAGCTCGCGACCAAGGTCTCGTCTAATCCTAAGGGATAATTCAACTGGACGCTATTATTAGAGTGGCTCTTGTGTTTCTCCTTCTTGCTTTTGTGCTTTCGCGATTTACCTTCTCTCTCCGATTCTTTTCGGGACTCGCTCTTGTCTTGTCTATGCTCTTTATCCTTGTCTTTGTGTCCTCTCGCTTTAAGTTCCAAGTCCTCAAGTTCTTTGTACTTATCTGTTCTATCGCTTCTCGGTTTTTCTTCGTGACCCGATCGCGGTTTGGATCTTTCGCGAGACTTGTGTTTTTCGGTGTGCTTCGCGGAGATACTGTCGGAAGACGTCGACGGTTCCGAATGTATCACTCTGCTATCGTCCTTATCCCGGTGCTCCCGCCTCTTCTCCTTGTCGGATTTGTGTTTCTTCCTCGTCTTGTGCTCGGGCCCCTCGATATCTATCGGAGTAATGTCGATCGGATTGGATCGAGACGACCGCCTAGAATATACGAAGCTGCCGCCGCCGCTGCTGTTGTTCTTCTTGTCTTTGTGAGAAGAGGCTGCGGTGAGGTCTTCCTGGGATTTCGATCGAGAGTTTGAATGATCTCTCTTGTTGGTCGACGTGTGGGATTTTGTGGATTTAACCTAAAATAGGTTACAAGCAGTTAATATCTGTAATAAAATTGGAATAATTTATTGTTGTATGGTTTCCCACTGACCTATGTATAAACATTTTATCATCGAGGCTGGGCAGAGTGTTGGACCCTTTTAGTGTTTTATTAGAATCATTAGATCGTCAGTTGTTCGGTTGATAGTTCAAGCTGAGATTGAAAAAAATAAATCTGACAATCTTCACAACATACCTTTGTATTAGTGCTACTACTACTGCTGGTCTTGGTAACGGTAGAGGAATTGTGTCTATCCTGAGGAGTGGAGTCCTCCTGCGGCAAAGTCCGCAGGCGCTTGGCCTCGGATCGAAGCTGCGGTTGCAGCACACGCTTGCGGCGGCTAGTGCTTGCAGCAGCGAGACTGTTAGCTGGATCTGCCATAGACGAAGCGTTCTAAGCTCCTCCAATTAGTGATGACACTCATTCCCTTGGGATTCAACTTGCTCCGCTTCGGTCAGGCTCAGCTGAAAAGTCATCGTTTCAATGCGTTAGTTATCAACTTGACAATTTCGATTGCTTTGACGCGTGGGGCTGGTACCGCACCGCGTCAATGTCACGCGATCGGAATGAGGTTATATATTTAGATTAATGCGATTTAGCGATGGTAAGAGCCAATTGTATACAATTCAATCATAACCATTATGCTCCACTCAAAATCTGGCCTCAGTTGAATTAGGGCCAGCAATATGGAAGGAATGCATTTTACATGAGAAGAATCTACTAGTAGTCGAGATGGAAATTAGCTAATCTTAAGCCAGCCTTATGCAACCTCCTTAGGTCTAGTTGTACTGTCAGCATGGGCTTAGGTTAATTAAATATACAAGAAGGATTTTTACGTCGAGGTTGAATTGAGCTGATATTAAGCTGACTGTACAACTAAGCCTTGAGCCTGTGGTGGATTTGAGCATATTTTATAACTATTTCATATATAAGAGAGAATAAATCATAGAAGTGTCTTTAAATTTATATGGATATAAGGTACAACTACCAGTCGAGGTCTGGCTGTACAAGTTCAAGAAAAGATCAACTTATCTGAACTTCGACTGACAGTTAAAAGTCCTTGTATAAAAAAACAAGTCGCGGTTTAAATGGCAGTTTTAAAACCGACTCTGTACAAGAGAAAAGGTTCATAGAGGGAACCTCGACTGTTGGAAAAAAATCTAAAGTGGGTATGAATAAACAAAATGGGAGAACCTAATTTTTAAGGCTATCTATCAAAATTCCAGGATCGAATTGTATAGAAGTAGAGTTAAAAAAAAATAAAAAAATAAGCTTGTATGCAGATGCGCAATTGCTAATCTGATTCATTTTTTTTTTTATAATTTAGAAGTAGTTATTTTGATATGGTATTTTGTAGTAAAAAAAACACCCCTGTATACAAAAACGCAATTATTTATTTAATATCCCAATTAACTCAAAAAGCTAAACTTACTATATTTAAAACAATCCTGCGTTTATTAAGTTTTGTATTTCCCTCGTAGACACTACTTTTCCAATTTAAATATTGGCATTTCCATGGAAACGCAATGATAAATAAGTCGTCATCGGCATCGTTTCTATGGAAACGTATTTGAAGTGATGGGTAGTTTTTACGGGGGTCAATCAAAAATCTCTTCATACAGTGTATTATTGTCCCACGAAGTGAAAACATAAAATAATTTTAGGGAACCTTTGGGTTAGTTTTGCCTTGTGGCGCCTGATTTAAAAGGAAATTTTACTATAAATTCAATAAATTAATAATGTAATGGAATTGCATAACCATTTTTTTGCAGTTTGATATACATTTTTCGGTCGTCAATCATTGCATTTTTAGGTTATTGAATTCAGAATTAATATATTTACCCAATAAGGTGTCATAAGGCATACATTGCATGTAATTTAATAAAATCGACGTTGGATATTATGAGGATGGGTGAAAACTCACATTTTCAAACGAAAATTTATTTTACAAAACCCCTTTAGGGAATCTTTTAAGTGTATCTATATTGTATATATACAGGGTGGACACGAAAGTGCTCCCTACGATATATTTGAGTTAGCTTTTTTTTAATATTATGCATCAATTAAGCATAATTGTCACCCAAAAATGTAAGTTTTAACTTTTTTTTAATAACACCCTGTATATTTGTATATAAATTCGGATTCTCCTTTAAACTTTCTTTAAGACGAGGGGTCACAAGTAGATATTTGTTCCAAAAAGAGCGCCTTAGGAGCGATTAAAAAAAAAAACAACATGGCTGCCCTGTGAGTGAAAATGTCTACTGAAACGCCATTTCAAAAACAAACACCTGCTTGCGACCCCTCATTACAAAGGAAATTTAAAGAAGAATCAGAATATGTGAGGCCGGTCAAAATTAACTCTTTACTTTTCATTTTGCCAATATCCATCCATTTTGTTGTTTCATATACGTTCAGGTTTTTTTTTTTAAATATAATACACCAATAAAGCAGATAGTTGCCATAATTATCACTCAAAATGTAACTTTCGGTCTGGCCGGAGGAGAGCATGACCTTTTTTTAACATTTAAATTCCCTTTACGATGAGGGGTAACAAGTCTATGTTTGTTCCAAAAATGCCGCCTTTGAAGCGATTTAAAAAAAAATCAACATGGCTGCTCTGTAATTAAAAATGATGATTAACGCGCCATTTCAAAAACAAACACCTGCTTGCGACCCCTCTTTGCAGAGGAAATTTAAAGAAGAATCCGAATATGTGAAAATTTATTTTCAAAATTAACTTTTTGCTTTTGCATTTCCTTTCATTTGAATTGTTTTAATAATTTTATCGATCTCCATCCGTTTTATTGATTGAAAACAGTGCTTTTAAATATTGCATCTAAAGGGTAAGGAGAAAAATTCGGATAGGATGCATAATAAGGAAGATTTTGCAAAAAAATGGGTAAATTTCTAACATTATTAAATATTTTGACACTGTCAAAGTGACATTTGTTAAAACTTTCATGTACAACTTTAAGCACAATTAGAATTAAAAATAAAAATTGTTTGAAGCTATCTAAACAAAGCGAGAACTGTGGAAGAAAGTGTTATTTATAAACCTTCAGCCATTCTATATTTTATTGCCTAGCTTTTCATACCATAATATATCTAAATTAATAAATGCAACATATTTTTCTATGTAATATATACTTGTCATCATTCATCATTATATTAAGATACTATTTCTTCACACAATCTCAATAAATAATATCATAGTTATAGTCTTATTACCACTCAGATCGATTGAAATAATAATAGAGGAAGCACCGGAAATGGTAAATGAAGCGTTTTGTTCCAAATCTTCGTCACCGTTGGTTAGTTCATAGTTTTGCAATTTATAATAGTTCATTAAACGGAACACAAAATCGAAAGCACCCGTGCGTGAAAGCATCGTAGATTTAACCTATGATGACGATGTGTCTTTAACGAATATCGAAAATAAAGATTTTTTAAAATTAATAGATGTAACTCAATGAAACAATATAACTGTATTAGAAAGAAAACCAAAAAACCCAATGGCTTTATAAATGGTTAGTGCCAGCCTATTATATAGCAAGACTAAGCTTTACGAACTTAGCACCACTTCCCAAGATCACCCCAAATGATGTGAACCATTCCTACTGCAGCAGAGCCTTCAGCAGTCTCAAGAGCCAATGGTTTCCTTATCAGTGGTAAATATTTCGAATTCCTTTTTCTTTCTTCCAACCGAACCCACGGAATCACTACTATTGATTAAAAACAAGAAAAGTGCTGGTGAAGATGGACTTTCTGTCAGGATGATGTGCTCTTGGTCCTAGCCCAAGCAATGAAACGACAGTGGGGTTAGGTGCTTTTTTACCTTGCTTTAACTACAGCCAAGGTTATTCCCCGTTTGGATGCACACATCAATTTGGTTTCCGGGACAAAATCAGTACCAATGATGCTGTGTATCATCTACTGCAGCAATTATATACACTCAGATGAACGAGGGTGGAGCTTCTGCTGTTGTCTTTTGTGAGCTGTCAAAGGCTTTTGACTGCGTCAGCTATGATATTCTGCTCCAAAACCTCGAACGTTATGGCTTTAGAAGTCAGACTTTGTCCTGGCTTTCTTCTTGCCTTACGGGTCGCCGCCAGCCTGTCATCATGGGGCCTCAATTCATTGGATGGGGTGTTCTTCAGGGCTCAGTTTTGCGTCCTCTTTACATCAATGATCTTGCAGAGCTTCGGATTAGTAGTCAATTCGCAATCTTTGCAGATGATGCATCCATTTTGTGGCATGATCAGGATCCTATTCCAATCAGTTGACTTTAAACTTTAAATTCTACAAAATCAAAAGTCATATCCTTCAAGGGCAATTTAATGCATATATCAGTGGATAGATCTTCGATTGTGTGTACATTTGAAAGCAAGTTGCTCGGCATTATCATAGATAATAATCTCAGGTTCGAAACTCATCAGTTCAGGAGCCTGGGTCAGATATTGGCAGGATGGTGTATTTTGCTCTCTTTGAATCGCATCTTCGTTATGGAATACCTTTCTGGGGAAATGCAAGCAGTTGCCTAATACAAACGCTGCTAATTATTCAAAAAAGAGCTATCTTGAGTCATGCCGCCCTCTGTTTCTTCGTGAGAAAATAATGACTCTTCCTTGTCTATATATTCATGAGATAGCTCGCTCGCTTTGCTTTCAAGTGCCAAAAAATTTAATAAATTTAGAAATTTGCCCATTTTTTGGCAATATCTTCCTTATTATGCATGCTATAAACCCAATTTTTCTTCAACCAAAAAATATATGACAAACTAAAAAAAAATGGTTATGCAACTCCATGACATTATTAATTTATTAAATTTATAGTCAACTTTCCTTTTAATTGAAGAGCCACAAGGCATAACTAACCCCAAAGCTTCCCTAAAATATTCTGTGATTTATATGTATAAAGAGAGTACGTTTTGACTGATTCCCGTAAAAACTACCTATCACTTCAAATGCGTTTCCATAGAAATGATGCCACTGACAATATATTTATCATTGCGTTTCCATAGAAACGCTAATATTTAAATTTCAAAAGTAATGTTTACGAGGGAAATCCAAAACTTAATAGGTGCAGGATTGTTTTAAATATAATAAGTATAGCTTTTTTGAGTTAATTGGGATAGTAAATAAATAATTGCGTTTTGTATACAGGGGTTATACAATAGTGCGTTAAGCTTCTTCGAGATAGATTTTTGGTGAATAATTCTAGGTATCCAAGAAGGAAACAAAATATACATTTTCTGTTAGACAGAAATGCCATTGCCATTTATGACTAGCTAAATTTAGAGACTGTTCGCCATCGACCACGGTTAAGTCAATTCAATTTTAAAGCCCACGGTCCAGACCTCTGTTGCCACATTCAGATTTCATAATTTAGGTAGATTTAAGAATTTTAAACATAGAAATTGTAATTGTTAAATATGCAAAATCCTGCTGTAAAACCCGTTACGTACTCAAATGTAACTATAGTGGACCAAGAATGGCTCGCTCACATACTTTTAAACTGTAATTTTTGATTATATGATTATAACTATCGAACTCCGTACAGTTAAAGGCAGGTATTTGTTGAAAATTCACTTAAAAAGTACAAACTAAATTTAGATTACGATGAATGGCACTAATAATTGCCTTCTTCAATCAGTCAGTCCCAATAATAATCATTGTTTCCGAACACTGCAAGTCAAGAGGCTGGAATCGACATGTAAAAGTCAGTGAAACTGAATATTTAGGTAAACAGACACCAAGTTTAGTATAATGAGATGCAGAATGCTTGATAAAAATAATGATTAACTTATTTGTGAATTAAGCCCCAAAATAGAAAATTAACACATCAGAAACACAGTCCCTGGTGTTAAATTTTTAGAAATTTGAGAAAGCCTGCAATAATTTAAAAAATAAATAACACTGGTTCACATAAGGGTACTGCCAGAAGGTGCTGATAGTCAATGCCTTTCATAGTACTAAGGAATTTTTATCATCTACTATTACTTACCAGATTTTTCTGATATGTATAGATAACAATGTGTTATATATATAAGAATTTTGACATATAACTGTCAATCTGTCCATCAACTGTTAGGTTAGTTTTTCTTCAGCTCTATCATACATATATTATTTGTATTAACTTATTTATATATTTAACTAAATAGAAAATATAACATGTCATACTGAAATATAATTTTTAACAGTTGCCAACATGTGCAATGCGCCAAGCCGCATTTTTTTTTGACAGCTGTCATGTTTTTCTAACAGGACAGAAATCAAATGTGTCTTATAAGAATTTTGACATATGTCAACTGTCAATCTGTTCATCAACTGTTAGGTTAGTTTTTCTTCGGCTCTATAATATATTATTTGTATTAACTTATTTATATATTTAACTAAATAGAAAATATGACATCTGTCATATTGAAATATAATTTTTAACAGTTGCCAATACGTGCAATGCGCCAAGCGGAAAATTTTTTGACAGCTGTCATGTTCTTCTAACAGAACAGAAATCAAATGTGTCATATAAGAATTTTGACATATTATTATGTCAACTGTCAATCTGTTCATCAACTGTTAGGTTAGTTTTTCTTCGGCTCCTATATTATTTGTATTAACTTATTTATATATTTAACTAAATAGAAAATATGACATCTGTCATATTGATATATAATAATTTTTAATAGTTGCCAATACGTGTAATGCGCCAAGCCGAATTTTTTTGACAGCTGTCATGTTTTTCTAACAGGACAGAAATCAAATGTGTCATATAAGAATTTTGACACATGTCAACTGTCAATCGGTTCATCAACTGTTAGGTTAGTTTGTTTTTTGGCTCCTATCATCATATATTATTTGTATTAACTTATTTATATATTTAACTAAATAGAAAATATGACATCTGTCATATTGAAATATAATTTTTAATGAGTGTCAATAGGGCAATGCAATGCAATGATTTGTTGATATGCCAATTAGTGTTTTAAAGTTTATATAAATCCTTAAGATATAAACTTATTCTAAAAATACATGCATGCACAAATCACACTCAATGAAATTGCAAAAAACACAAAATATATATAAAAAATTGAAAATGTGTTTTATTTCTATGGAATGAAAATGCTAGGACGTTACAGAGTTAAATAAAAAAGAAAGAAAAAATATATATAAAGAAATTAAAATCAAACAGGCAAACAATGGTCAGCCTTGGACTTACAGAAACTCAGTGACACTGTACAGCTCAATTTGCAAGACAAATTGAAGCACACCACTTGTTACCTGCTTAAGTCCCGAGGACTTTGATTATAATATTTAATACACTCATAAGCAGGACTCTGTTTAGAGAAGATTATGGTTTGTCAAATTTTTTGTAAAGGTTTATTTGTGTTCAAGAACATCACACACTCACAGCCAAAATGGCAATCTAGAAAAACACCTAAAAACTTTGTGACTGATGTTACGGCCACATTTTCAGATAACAAATCGGCTCAGTCTGGACATTTACAAGCAGTGACTGTTTCGTCCTGAAAAGAATAAAACTAGATTTCTCAGCAACGAGTATAAGCTTATTCTCATTAAACCATCTCTGAGCGGTCGCCAGGCTTCGCCTTCCCACTTCAAGCATGCCTTCCACAGGTGTCGCTTCAGCCAATACGTTTGTATCACCTGCATAATTGAACAAAGAAACATTTCTAGTTGTTACTTCTTTTATAAAATCATTACTACAGCAGATAAAAAGCAAGGAGCATTTTTATGCAGTATTTCGACTGTTGCACATTTAAAAATACAGCTTTCTGTAAGTTGTTCGGTAAGATCTTGATGAGACTTCCATATTGTTCCATGACGTATATACACTCATGAGCCCTCATGTCTACAATAAAGTGCTGCCAGCTCAAAGTCCACCAGGCTGAAGGAATTCAGCTGATCCTTGCTTGTACATTACCAATGGATTGAATGTTGTGGTGTATGATGTTGCATCTGCTGTGTCACACTCCCTCTTTTCAGATGGCGTTCCTGAAGGTTGAGACCATTTGACCAGAGTTCAAGTGTAATGATCTTCTCCTTTTTATTGGGTGGAGCCCAAAGCTTGAAAGAGCTCTTTATGTTGTCCTTTTTCGTTCGGATTTTATAACATAAACAGTATTGAGGTTCAAATGGTTAAGACCAAATATATCATTCGGCAAATGAATTCAGTGGTAGTAAAATCCAGACTGAGAGCTTTGAGGTACTTAAGAGATAAAATAATAGGCATAGTTAATGCAAAGCTTATATTCTGACATTGCATAGAAATAATTTCAAAAATTTAGAATGTATCATAGGTTAGAGATTTAATTAATAATAATTCGAGCTGAAATGGTAAAAAAACATAAACATACATATCCCGATATTGCAGTTTCAGATACATCATCATAACTGAATAAAAAATATATTTGTGTATAAGCCACAGAACTCTGTGGTAGTCAAATCCCGAATAAGTTTGACTTATTAACGAGATTATATCAATAGGACATGAATAATTATTATAAAGCTCAAATAGTTAAAAATGTCACAACATCAACAAACCACAGAAGGCAGTGGTGGTAGTCAAATTTGTCAAATTTCGACCAGAAAAGTGATAAATGTGGATTTAAGCTAATCAGCAGACTACTTCATATTGATAAAAAATAAATTAAATAAACCTTGGTAAACAAACGAAGGTCTTTTGAAACGGAATTCTTCATTTTTCTATTTATAGAAAATACCAGCAAGAAAATGCACAAGAATCTCCATAAAACCCCGATTATATAAATAATATAAACAAAGGAGTCATGGGTGTCGTTTCTACGAAATCAAAATGAAATAAAACTATCAACGACTTATCGCCAAATACAGATGGAGTTCGATAAAAAAAATACAGGCTAGCCTCGTTTCTGTTACCTACTGGAAAGTGAATCCATGATGGAAATGTCCGGAAAACTCCCTTTTTGCGACTTCCGCCGTGAAAAATAGAATTTACGTGGCAAATTATAATTATTTTATTGGATTTTCAACGATCACGTCAGGTTGCAGGTTGCAGGAGAGCGAGCTCGTAGCCATGATAGAACTAAAAAATCCATATCACACTGTACAATTCCTTTGGATCATTTTTTTTCGAATCGCAGAGGCCCGCCCACGCATAAATACTATCGAAAAAGACCATTAAATATTCGAATAATTTCAAATAAATACTTACTTTTGGTTTGGTTTCGTCGAAATAACACTCACGAAAACATATGATTCGATACGCACCATTATGGAAGTCTGAAACGAAATGATAAGCCAGTTTCACAAAAGGCAACACTCGCGCCATCTACTAATACATTTCCATAACGCTACCGATCGCGAAAACAGGCATCGCTATTGGTTTAGCCAGATTAGCGTTTTAAGATCCTTTACACAACTAGTGCACTATGTAAAAATCGACCTCTCCCATTGGTCGATCCATCTCGTATTTTATGTCTTCGTGATGCAATAAGTTTCTAGTTTCTATCAAGAGCTCTCGTGGTGTAGAGGTTTAGTTAGTTGGGTTTCACCTGGACGGCCCGGGTTCAAACCCCATTGCTTCTTTTTTTTTATTATTTTTTTAAGATCATATTTCTAAACAGTTTTTTTCTTGACTTTGGGTATGTCTTGGGTTAGTTTGGGTAAGCACCTAGTTAGTTTCCTTTTCTTGAGCCCCCGTAGCGAGCGGAGGGCCATGCGGATCGACCAATAGGAGAGGCCGATTTTTATATAGTGCACTATTTGTGTAAAGGATCTTATAATGCGCCAGATTATCCGTGTCTTCATCAAGATTGCGCTAGACATCATGCAGACCTTTTTTTTTGGAAATATCCGCTCGAGTACTCCGGCGTATTTTTAGGATCCTTTACACAAATAGTGCACTATGTAAAAATCCCCTCTCCTATTGGTCGATCCATCTCGTATTACAATGTCGTCGTGATGCAATCATTTTCTGTCAAGAGCTCTCTTGGTGTAGAGGTTTAGATCGTTGGGTCTCACCTGGACGGTCTGGGTTCAAACCCCGTTGCTTTTTTTTATTTTTTTTTTAAGATTGATTCTAAACAGTTTTTTCTTGATTTTGGGTATGTCTTGGGTTAGCACCATCGATATCTTAGTTAATGTACATGTCAATGGTTAGCACCTGGTTAGTTTCCGTTTCTT
Source organism: Pissodes strobi (assembly GCA_016904865.1). Lineage (NCBI taxonomy): Eukaryota > Metazoa > Arthropoda > Insecta > Coleoptera > Curculionidae > Pissodes > Pissodes strobi. The sequence goes on along the minus strand of MU182956.1, from coordinate 172,984 downwards.
GAGCCCCCGTAGCGAGCGAAGCGAGCGGAGGGCCATGCGGATCGACCAATAGGAGAGGCCAATTTTTATATAGTGCTCTATTTGTGTAAAGGATCTTATAAAGCTACTCCGGCCTGGCGAATCCTGGGCTTGCGCGCACATCAGAATGTTTATATTTGTATTTTTGTCACTTCATGCAGCTTTCGCATCAAAAAGTTAGTAGGAGCGCTAGACGCTTGTAAACGAATGCTAACCCAAGAATCGTTTTACGATTCTTGGCTTACACCGAAAAAATTAAAATTAACCAACTCTCATCCATTTTGACCTTGACGGAGAGTCAAGTTGCTCTCCTGATACACAATTGGTTGTTGATGGTCACGTTTGTACAACGGATCCCTGATCACGTATACATGTGGACTCAGGCTTATGGCTAGCTATGTTGGGGTTTGGAACCTTCGGCAACATGCACTAAAACAGAGCTTTATCCACAATACCTAAACAGAATTTTTGCATTGGAGATGATTAATCATCTCCTGATGATGCTAACATGGTTAGCGAAACGCGCGTCGAGTGCAAAAATTCTGTTTCGGTATTGTGGATAAAGCTCTGTTTTAGTTATGGCTAGCTGTAAATGATCTTTAAACACTAGAGCCCACTTCCGATTCGACTTCGGTCGAGGGTCGACGCGTTCGGTGACGGCTCTTTGAGCGCCATTGGCACAGGCCATTGAGCGAACACGTGGCAAACGTTTAGTGACCGTTTTTCTCCCCGAGGTAGAACCGGACGTCCCAGCCAGCGTAGTCTGTGCCTTTCATAGAATTATAGCCAGAAGAAATACCTATTCACGCCGGTACCCAGGCCGGGGGCAGCCGGAAGCTGCCGTAGGACCATTTCTAGCTGTGCCCTTCATAGATTTTAGTTTTGTGCATAGATTTTAATTTTGTGCAATAGTCGGGAGCACCAGGGGCACATGCCCGTCATACTGGAGCTCCTCCCCAGAATACAAGGCCCCTCAAACTGGAACCACGTGTAACGCAAGCACAAGGGTAGCTGTGTCTCTGCCTAAGCGCCGGACCGAGGGGTGGGCTGGCAAGTTGGTCGCAAGATCAGAGCCATTTTTCATATCACACACACACACACACACTAGAGCTAGCCGCAGAAAAGCAACTAATGGGACCTCACTGCCTCAGTTTACCCATGGGCATTTACGATAATTGGAGCGGTATCTACCGGTATGTATCTGAGCGTTCGTTAATTTGTGTTCCATTAACTAACCGCGTTCTGTAATTCAATTGAATCTACCGATACATATACCGCGCTCCAACTTTATGGATCTGCTATTTGTGTCGGTACATGTCGGTTTGTTTACTCCTTATATTGACATAATCTACAAATTTAGCCTGCGAGCCTGTTTGATACTTATATACGTTCAAAACTCTGAAAATAATTTTACTATTATATCCATTTTTAGAGAGAAATAGTTAAAATATCTTCAACATCATAACGAAAAGCAACAATTCTCGAAAATCTTAATTGCCGTAAAACTGTTGTCGCTTGTCCCATGCCCTGCTGCCATCTATCGTTTATTGTATTGTGCTCTGTGCAACGTACAGTAAGTAGTTTGTTGATGTCCTCCTACGACTACGAGTGCTGTGATTTTCTGCAGATTGATAACGAAATGTGCTACAGGCGGGTCCAGAATGGGAACACTGTCCAGAGCTGGTGCGTACTGTGAGGCCCTGGGGCGGGAATTATCCGCCTCACTGGGCGAGCACGCTACGGTCTTCCAACGGAAATTTTTGCGATCATGATGGGGGTCTGGGAGTGGTTAAGGCTCAATGTCGGTGGCGGTAGGATTTTCCTCTGTTCCGACAGCAAGGCCGCACTCATAGCGCTGAAGTAGGTCCGCACGCGCTCTTTGTTGGTAAGGGAGTGGTTACGCTGGTCTGGGTACCGGGACACTAGGGTGTGCCGGGAAACAAGGCCGCTGATGCCTTAGCCAGAGAAGGCTCCGCACGCATCTACTTGGAACCTTATCCCTGTGTGATGATCGCCCAGAGTGTTCGCGAAAGAGCTTTGGCGGCTTTGATGGAGGGTCGGGCGAAAGATGTATGGCGTACGGTTCCGGGGATGAGACAGACGAGGCTCATGATACATGGTCCCGCGAAGAGTCTCGCCAGGGGGCTGTTGTGCTGCCTACCTAGAAAGGAGTGCAAGGCCTGGTAAGATTCTACACAGGGAACTGTAGACTTCGACGGCATCTGCCCCTCCTGAGAATTGCAGAGGAGGGGGAGTGTAGATGGTGCATGGAGGACGACGAAACCCCATACCATCTACATACGGAATGACCCGCCTTCGCGTGGGCAAGGCTAAGAATCTTTGGCGTGACGTCGATCGAGCCAGATTCAGTGCCTCGTGTTAGTCTGAAGGAGATGCGGGCTTTCTTAAGGAAGACCGGCATCCTGGAGATTCTCTAATGCGGGCTGTGGGCACAACGGGCCCAATTTGTGGCCTAAGTGCAAGGCCCGCTAGGGGCCGCCCCTTCTATACTGATACCGATATCGGGCTACAGTACACTTGGCAACCTTCCAGTAGCCTTTCAAACTAACCCTTTACATAAATAGAAATTTGAACTTTATTTATATTTATTTTTTATCCTTTTAGCAGTACGTATTGAGTCTGTTCTTTTTTAAGTCTTTAGGGGTTAACTGTTTTACTTCTGTTTGCTTTTGTAACTTTTTCTTATTTAAGCTAATAAATAATATGCATGTTTAAATTCACATCTTTTTTATATTTTTTTGGCTTTGCAGATTTTAAAAAAATGTTTCTTCATGTGGTACAATTTAATTGAATGTGGTACATTTTCCCACAATCTGTGGTACAAAATCATTTGGCGATCTGGCAACGCTGGTTGGTAGTTGGGGTTTCCCCTATAACCCTAATTCTTATGTTCTATGGTTGGGGCTTGGGTGGGGCATATACGTATTTGAGTTGGGGTGAATCTTGTTGTTTGGGTATTTTAAATGAGATCATAAAGGGGCGTACAAATATAGATTAACTCGGAATAGACCACAACATTCCATACCATCGTGTACGTGCGTCGTGCCATACCAACTATCAATACAACACAAGTTGCTTACGGCTAGTGGAGTAAAATTCCCCAGGGTGCTATGCAGGAGATTGAGAAGTGCCCCCAATGCAAGAGGGTGGTCGCTAGCGACTACTCATACCTCGCTACCCTTGAGCAATCCTTGCCGTGTGAAAAATGTTATGCTTGGTTTCATCGGAAATGTATATCCATGACTTCCGCGACATATTATTTTCGAATGAATTGTACGCCAACACAACCTTGGTTTTGCGGTGATTGTAAAATTCAAGAAGAGGAAAAAAACAAGAAACTGATTGAGATGGATCAAAAATACAACTCTTTGCTATCAAAATTTCAAGAACAGGTTGAGGTTAATAAAAGCCTTCAAAAGGAGCTTCAGGAGCTGAAGAGTAAGGAGTTTCCCAGATTAGATTCTTTGATGAAAGTGATTCAAAATGAGATTGATATCATAAAGAAGGGACCACCCCAGGATCCCTTTGAAGGATAGGATGGGATATTTAGGTATGTCTTGGGTGATCGAGCACTGATTGTTTAAAGCTCAATAAGAGATCTCTGCGTGATCCTGGACTCCAAGCTTATCTTTCTAGAGCACTACAATATAATGGCTAATAATACTACACGTATGATGTCTTGTGATGCGGACTTGCCTATGAATGCTCCCTCGTCAGATCTCTGTTGGAGTATGCATCTGTGGTATGGTCTCCATATCATCAGGTGCATATAGCCGCTCTAGAGGGTGTTCAGGGGAGGTTTTTGCGTGTGGTTAGCCTGGCATTTTAATATTGTTATTAATACCGCTGCATAGAACCCATATTATATTAATTATGGGCCTGTGCTGAATCACCTTGCATTTCATACATTGGAGTCCAGGAGAGCACAGTATTCCATTTGCTTTTTCTATAAATTGTTGAAGGGAAGTATTAATTGTAAATGTTAGCTAAATTCTGATCTAAATAATGATCTTTTCTACATTCCTACCGACAGCACAAATTACGCCATGCACAACCCTCTCACCATTATGTGTAGATTGTAATATGAATGTGATCTCGATTTATTTAAATTTAAATGTTACCAGTTCAAGAAACATATTTCTAGAATTATGGAACCAGTAAAGGGTTATTTGTATTACATTTTATTATTGTTGCAAAAATGGAGTTTCCGTAAATAAACAAACATTTTCCAATTTTAGAGGATTTTGCAGGAAAAATAAGCAAACATCTTTATATAAAATAGCATATATTGTATAATAGGTAGGTAATCCTGGTTTTCATAAGCTATGGAATGACAGTAACTTTGAATTTAACCCGCTGATAAAATTAACTGGAACTTTTAAACCTCCAGTTAAATTCGAAGTTACTGTCATTCGTTAGCTTATGAAAACCTAAGATAGGAATGTGCACAGAATTAGATAGAGCCTGTCAAAATGCCAGACTCTCAACTGTCAATATTTCGTAAATGGTAGTTATAGGATATTATACACGAAATGTGTTGAGATACTAAATGTAGTAATATACAGGGTGTTCCATTTAAAACACAGTTCATCCAAGGTTTGTTTTTGGCTCAATTTTTGATTTCAGCAGCAGAAAAAATACATTGAATGGCTATTTTGGTTTGTTTTAAAAATCAGTCCTCATTGGAACACCCTGTACATCATTTTATACTGGACACCCTGTGTATATAAGCATTGTCTTTTGATTTGGTTAATTTTTACTATAAATTAAGTAGGTACTTAAATTTTGCTATGACCATTTTTTAGAACTAGAAAGGCTCGTGGGGGCAGCCGGCAGACGTTTGTGGATCCACGCACCTACTTACTGTCCTCATCCTCATTATGGTTTAACAAAGCTGTAACACAAATGCCACATGTTAATGGATTAAAACCATATAGTTTCAATATGTCAAATATGTTACTACTTCATACATACGAAGAAATGGATATATTTATAAGTAAATGTAATGAAATATTAAATATATTTTGAAATTTTAAGTAAGAAATAATTGGATCGTTTTTGTGCAATGTTTTCCATATAGGGTTGCCTGCCAATAGTTTTAAAATTGAATATAGTATTTTTGGAAACAAATAAATAAAAGAAAAAGGTATATTTTTCATCTATTTTTAATAAAAGTATATTTTCTTGAACTTCTTACATCTCTTAACAGCTTCTGTGTTTTTGATAAAAGTATCATAGGCCTTATTACAGTCTATTTTAATTAACATATATTAATTAGAAGCTCATTTTTCGTCAGTGATGCTTGCTTGGTTTCTATCTTCCCGTCCTTTCAAATTCATAATCAGTAAATGCCGAAGTGGCAGGAATAGAGAGCAGGAATGAAATAATCTTGAATAAATTTGGTAAATTATTTCCGGTATTTTTTAAAATATGATGACGTTTTTGGTCTGTGGTTCTTTCAGTGAAATCTTCACAATCTTATTTTTGCAAAAATCCTATTTTCAGAGTAGACTTCCTCCATTCTGATATTAATTTTTTCCTGTAAATTAAGAGCTTCTAATATATGTGCACAGTCATCAAATAAAATCTCTTGGATTAAATTTAACTTTTGGATCTTGCATAACCAATTGCTTCCGTCAAAATCAAACCATTTATTAAGATATTCCAGACATTTTCCAATGAAAACTAGAAAATTCGTTTTAATTTTATTACTTTTAGTGGGGGATTTCGCTTCTAAGGATTGCAACATTTTTCTAGTTTAATAACCAAAGAAACAGTCATTTCTATGTTGTTCTAGGGCTGATTCAGTTTCATTCATTAGCAAAATCTTTTGAATATGTGTAGGACACTCCTCCCCTAAAGTAATAGAATATGCAGTCAAAGGTTTCCAATGCAAAAGTATATTGTCCAGGCAAGGTAGCAATGAAAGCTATCTGGTACCAACATGTCGTTTCAATTCATGCCATTCTTCAATAGCAGCAACAAATTTTTTAAGTGCTTCTCTTCGGGAGAAATGGCTGCAAATTCACCAAATTAGGAACTACCTGCTCTATATTTTTATAGAGTGGTTTATTCCAAAATTCCACTAAGTGGATCACGCATCTCGTGTATAGTGTCGTCTCTTATGTTGTGTTCTTATACAATTAGACTCTTGTGTCTATTGTATTTGGCCCATGTTCTGGTCCTTGTCGTCTGGGTGATAGTTGATCACAATATATGTAACAAGTACATATATGGTTGATCACTTCTCTCAGATCTTCATCAGCAATCAGCATGCTTTTCTGGCTTTAGGAATACGCTTCTGGCCTTTTCGACTATAAAGTCTTCTTCTGTAGGTCTCGTTGCAGGTCAGCATTTCTGACGAACCAAGGTGCGCGGGTGCGCCAGCTGCTCTCCTGATTAGTACGTGTTCTGTACTCGTTAGCGTTAGCAATTTAATGGCTGATTTCGCTGCCTATCCCGAGGCTGTTCAGCCATACGTCAGTTGATATCTCACTATTGATTTTATCATGTTATCATGACAAGCTTGGTCTTCAATGCCATTTGGCTATTCTTCCCGATTAAGGGATTTAGCATGGTCATTGCCCGTTTGGTCTTGTCCCTTGCAGCTTGGATGTGCCTTTTCCATGTCCAGGTGTACTCCAAGATACTTCACTTCGTCGCTCCAAGGAATGTTGGTGTTATATTTATGCGTATGTGTGGTCCTGCAGCCTTTCATCTTCTCTGGAGGATTATGGCATGCGTTTTTCGCTCGTTTACTTTGATTTCCCACTTGATCATTCAGTTGGTGATTTCATCTGTGGCGCTCTCTAGCACAGTGCTCATCCTCGTGGTGTTGTGTGTGTGTGTGTATAATTGTATCGTCAGCATACAATGACACCTGTGCATCTTCGATAGGTAGGTGTATATTGAGTACAGGGATGGTCCAAGGGCTGAGCCCTGCGGTACTCCTGCCTCAAGTGTTCTTGGCCTGAATGTCTTATCCTTGATCTTCACGTGGAACCTTCTGTTTGTCAGTTAGCTTTTGATGATCTTGACGATTCGATCAGAGTAGCCCCCTACTATCATCTTATAGTATAACGCCTGATGCCATACTTTGCCGAATGCTCTTTCTACGTCTAGAAAGATTGCACCTGTCGCTTTACCGCTGTTAAATCCTTTGGTGATGTATTCCACTGCTTTGAGCAATAGTAACTCTGATGAATGTCCTGTCCTGAATCCATACTGAATACTGGGGATTGTGTCTTGCTCATCGCTTGACTCGTTGTTGAGTCTCTTCAATATGACTCGCTCTTCCACCTTGCTGACCGCCGAAAGGAGACTGATAGGCCTGTAATTTGCAGGATTGGTCTTATCCTTACCTGGTTTAGGTATTACTATCACCTCAGTCTCCTTCCACCTGTCAGGGAAGTGTCCGAGTCTCCTCATCGCGTTGATGATGTTGGCAGTTGCTGTTATGTCTTTTCTTGGTAGCTTCTTGAGCATTATGTGGCTGATCTTGTCCGGTGTTTTTCTTTTCTCCGGCTTTTTTATTATGCCCGCAGCCTCAGCTGGTGAGCTCGGAAGTCGGAACATCACACCTAGGCTGAATGCATCGCTGCTCTAGGCGCATGACTCATGACTTTCTTGCACGTCCTCGAGATGTTCCACATCCTCGCCAGGATGTTCGTTTAGTGTTTAGTCTGTCTTGGTTCTGCACGGTTTCGGCGAATGGCTTCGCCTTATCCACGTCCGCGTAGACCAGACCTCCTGCTCCGCTTAAGGGCGGGACAAGAGTCCTGGAGTTGCGGAGTGCCCTCTGCATCTGCCAGGTTGATTGCTCTTGGCTCAGTTCGCTGAAATCGCTGAGCCTGTGTTGCCAAGATTCGTCTCTCTGCGCCTTGAATCATTTTTTTAGAGTGTCGCTGTGCTGGTTTAGCGTGACTGTCGTTGTCTCGGCCGGTTCTTGCATAAACTCGCCTAAGTCACCTGATCTCTCGGATCATGATGCAAAGAATAATACAAAGATCATGTTCTTGACCTCGTTGGAGAGATCATCATGTCGTCGAGTATTGGAGAGATCTCCTACAGCAGTACTAGATTTGTAGCCCTGGATGATGTTTTTTTCCAGATTTTCGACTTCGATGCTGCTGGCCGTTGTTAATTCGTCTAATTTGGGTGTCATCTTTAATCACGTTCTGGTATCTATGCCAGTTGGTCTTCTTTCTTGTTCTCAGGTTGGATCTTGCAAATCTTGGATTGATGCAAATCATTATAGGGTTGCGATTTGATGGTCTCTCTCCACTATGGTCTCTATGTTTGTGTCTAATCGCACGTTTTTGAGAAGTGCTATGTCCAGAATATCGGGCCTTCCCACGCCCCTGGGTAGGAATGTGGGCTGATCCGGTCCTAGAGCATCTACACCTCTGTCTTCACAATACTGTGCCAATCTTAGACCGTTTCTGTTAGTCCTGGAACTGTTCCACTGCCTCAATCTCTGAGTCCATTTCGATTCCTAGATTGGTGTGTTCTATCTCGTTGGTTACTACTAGAGCAACCCCACCACCTATGGGGTTAACTCTGTCGTGACGATAGATGGTATATCCGAGCAGGGTGAAGTTAATCGATCGATTAATCCTGGTCTCTTGCAAGGCCAGGACCGCCGGATTTTGTCGTTGCAGAAGTTCTTGGACTTCGATCCTGCGACATCTGAGGCCATATTTATCTACGGTCGAGTCAGTTTATTCTACCAGGTCTAAATGGTCTAGTGGTCAGATTCTACGATTGGAACTTGAACGTCCCGCGTTCAATTTCCGTCGAGGCCAACACATGTTTTCTTTATTTTTTTGAGGTTTCGTTTGTTTCTTGTCAGCGACTACCGGAAATAGTCAATTTGGCGTCCCTAAAATTCCGATCTATATTAATTGAATTTTATAAAAACTAGTCAGCAGATTTCGACCAGGTTTGTGTTAAAATTCATAATTTTTATTTAGACGACCGATGATGTTAAATTTTTGTATAATTTCTCCATATTTACAATAGTTGCCCTCTACGGAAGGGATATTTCAGGAGTGCGAGTAAGTTCACGCATTAGCATCTCGCCGCTGTGGGGAGCTTCATCCCCGAACTTCGCTTGAGAACGTTGTTTACTCATTTTTTTCCCTTCACGCGTTTGTATAAAGCTTTTCGAGAGAAACAAGAATGTGAGAGTTTGGCTCAGGTGGCAAAGCTCGCGTCTCTAGAACGTAAAGTGATTGGTTCGACGCCCGGTTCGTGCAAGTTCTTTTTTTAGTGGATTAGTTAGTTTTTTGGCATGCCTTGGGTTAGTTTTTGTTGGCTGGGCCCCGCAGCGAGCCAAGTGAAAATGTAAAAATTAAACAACGCCATAAACCATGTCTGCTGCAGAAGTCGGGATCACGGCTCCCTGCTGTGGCGAGACTGTAGTCGTTTAAGAGGCCTCCGTTTTACAGAACCTCAGTTAAATAACGCCGCCTGATTGGCAAAATAAGCACGTGTGTGTTACACTAACTCTGCCCGACAATGTTGTTTACGTTTTTACACTTCGCGCAATATTTGTAATTTAGGGCTAGACCTAGCATAACTCCTAATCAGCTCTCAGTGTACCGATGCAATGAATTGCCTGGAAGTGCTCTGGTGGTCCAGTGGTTAGATGCTAGACCTGTGATATGGCGGCCCGGGGTTCAATTTCTATCGTTTTTTTTTAAATTAAGGTTATGTTTGAAAAAAGCATTTTTTCTTCATTTTGGTGGCCCTGAAGTAGTTTTTGTTATTTCCTGGGCCTCGAGTCCCCGTAGTGAGCGAAGCGAGCGGAGGGTCATGCGTGAAGTGAAATAATACATTGGGCTGAATAGGTGCCGCGCTTGGTCTAGCCCCAAGTACATTTGTATTCATGCAATGCCCTTCGCTCGCTGCGGGGCGCAACCAGGAAAAACTAACCCAAGGCATTCCCGGCGTCAAATCCATTACGTTGCGTTCTAAACACGCTGGTCTTACCATCTGAGCCAAGCGTTCATATTTTAGCTTTTCTCGAAAAGTGCCATACAAGTGCGTGAAGTGAAAAAACGTAAACAACGTTGAGGACGAGGGACGGGATTGGAGCTTGCCAATCAGGAGGCGTTATTTAGCTCGAGTTCTGTAACTCGGAGGTTTCCTAAATAACTAGCGTCTCGCCGCTACGGGGAGCCGTGATCTCGACTTCTGCCGAACTGCACAGTTTATGGTGCTACATGCGTTGTTTAATGTGTACATTTTCACGTCATACAATGCCCTCCGTCCGCTGCGGAGCGCAACCAACACAAAATAACCCTAACCAGCCCAAAACAAGCCAAAAAATTAACTAATCCAATAAAAAAAGGACTTGCACGGACCGGGCGTCGAACCAATCACTTTGCGTTCTAGAGACGAGAGCTTCACCACCTGAGCCAATCTCTCACATTTCTGTTTTTCTCCAAAAGTGTTATACGAACGCGTGAAGTGAAAAATTGTGTAAACAACATTGTCGAGCGGAGTTCGGGATGAAGCTCCCCTTAAACGGCGAGACTCTAGTTCTAACCACGCGAACTGTCAATGGCTGTTGCATATGAGTTTGATAAAATACCATATACCATATAATGTTTTATTATTTATTTTATTTAAGTTTTTTTTGTTAAAAATATCTTATAAATCCCTATTTTAGTACTGATAAATATGATTTTAAATTATCCAAAGTAGAAACAATTCCCTAGCTCTGGCATCATTGGTCGGGTTCGGAAACGCTCATCACGTCAGCTTTGGTACGGATTAGTGAGCGAGAATTTGAATCACCCTGACCCTGAATTGATCACGGGTCTAGCGCTCCTACTAACTTTTCGATGCGAAAGCCGTGCATACGTAATGGCGAAACAAGAATAGGTATTATTATGGCTTAGTGGCCCTCCGCGCGCTTCGCTCGCTACGGGGGCGCATTCAATAAGAACTAACCAAAACTAACCTAAGGCTTACCCAAAATTAAGAAAAAAAAATTAATAAAAAACAACCATAACCTTAAAAAAAGTAAACAAAACATCTGTCGTGACCGACGGGAATCAAACCCGCGGCACACCAATGACAAGTAGAACGTATGCGCTTGTTGAATTGAAGCCTCATGCACTCTCGGACCAATCAGATTTCAGAGTACTGTTAACTTCACGCTTGGTTCTCCGCTCGCTTCGCTCGCTCCGGGGCGCAACCATACAAAAATACCCCAACCAAACCCAAATTTACAAAAAGAATCAACCATAACCTTAAAAAAATTAAATCGAACCCTTTGACCACTACACTGCTACGAGACGTGTTGAAATCAAATCTCTGGAGTCTAAATACATAGGTACTGATGAAGCGAAGTGCGCACGCCTGGAATCCGATTGTTCTGATTGGTCCGAAAACGCATCATGCTTCAATTCAGGGCGATTAGTGACAGCCTTGTTGCCAAGTGTAATTTGTTTTTGGCTATATGACGTGAAAGTTTTTTAGACTTTCGGTTTGGCTTTGAAGGGTGAAGGCACACGTTGAATGGGAGTTTCGTTTTATAACGGGACTTCCACATGGTGGTGCACGTGATTCGCGTGGGAAACGTGTTGGGCTCCGTTGGCGTTGGGGCGCAACATGGATAAGTCGTATAATAAAGAGTCGATTACACCATCTCATTTGAAAATTAAGAAAGTTTGGCAACACTGTAAATAATATTTCATTACTAGTGGAGTTTGCGTGTTGCGATGTGCTGAAAATATTTTTATGAATTTTTAAGAAGTCCGACTGTTTGGCGCCCCATCATCATGTCTGTGCCCCACCGTCGCCTAAATTACCTGGATTTAAGATGGTATATTCCGATAAATTTCATGAAAATATTTCCAAAATATTGCAACGCGAAAACCACCAGAAATGAAATATTACTTACAGTGTTGCCAAACTTTCTTAATTTTCAAATGGATGATGTAAGTGAGATATATTGACTTGGTTTCAGCATGGAAAGCATTTTGTATATATACGATTCGTCGGATCACAGCTTCACCGCTCTGGTGCATCATCTAGTCCGCCTCTGTTCTCTAAGGATCGATTCAACGGCTGCTGGACCAGGCGTCGGGCGCCGCGTTCCAGTCCGGACGGATATTCGCGTTCCAGAGTCCGCGATCAGTGTGCAACGACGCTCTCCAGAAACTCTCGGCGATCGCTCGTGTTCCGGATTACGCGCGACTGAAACGGTCCGAAACAATCTGAAAGTCTAAAGAGTGATTTTTCTGACGCGAAGGTAAGTTTAATGTTTATTTGAAGTTGGATAAGTAACGTTTAATTGGAACAATACAAACAGCGTTATTTCCAAATTATATAGTTTATTGATATTTCGCATAAAAAATTAATGTATTTTTCAATATTAACAATATTCATAGAAACGCAAAGATACAGAAAATGCAAAAGAGGATCTAATATCAAACGCTCAGATGAATGGACTGACGCAAAGCCTTTGACATGGTTAATCATAATATTTTATTAAGAAAAAAAGTTGTTCAAGGATCAATATGAGGACCTGTTGTGCCTTTAATGTAGAATTCAATCTATGTACAGGGTGTTCACCCATAATGTCCCCCCCCTTTAACTTTGTTAATTTTTAAGCTACAAAAAAAAATAAAAAACAGAATTGTAGGGTTTTTAATGTAGTTTTTGCACACGTAAAGGAAAAAACAAAAAATTGTTCAGTATACAGGGTAGATCAAAAAGAAACATTTTTTTAAATCTAGCCC
>MU182956.1:109551-135190 GCA_016904865.1 Pissodes strobi | reverse complement strand
GCAAGACTCTCCCCACTATACCGAACATCAACACCACCATGGCAGAAGTCAAGTTTTCTCATCGTGATATTCGCAAAACCCTTAAAGAACTAGATACGCAAAAGGCATCAGGACCGGACGGAATACCTGCCATCGTGCTAAAGAACTGCGCCAACGAACTAACACCTGTTTTTTCCAGGCTTTTTTCTCTTTCTTACAGAAAAGGGATTTACCCATCCTCTTGGAAAGTCGCTCGAGTGCAACCTATTCCAAAAAAAGGCAAGAAAACCACGCCCTCAAACTATCGCCCGATTGCCTTGCTTCCAATAATCTCCAAAGTCATGGAACGTGTAGTCAACCAGCAACTACTCAAGTACCTCGAGAGCAACAGAATAATCAGCGATAATCAATACGGCTTTCGCAAAGAAAGATCGACAGGAGATATATTGGCCTATGTCAGTCATATATGGAGTAGGGCAATTGAAAACTACGGAGAGTCTCGAGCGATTGCGTTGGATATTTCAAAGGCATTCGACAGAGTTTGGCATGACGGACTGCTCAACAAACTGCCGTCCTTGGGACTGCCCGCCTCTCTCTGCAGCTGGCTGGCCAGTTTCCTTAAGAACCGATCCCTACATGTTGCAGTCGATGGACACATCTCGGACACATTCACCATCAACGCGGGCGTGCCTCAGGGCGCAATACTTTCACCAACTCTGTTCCTCATCTATATTAATGACCTGCTGATCGAAACGAATAATCCTGTTTACAGTTTTGCAGATGACAGTACCCTTGTCTCCCACTTTAGATCAGAAAAACCCTTACCAGCGACTGAGACTCATCACCGCAGACAGGAGCAGATTACAGCAATTAATCAAGACCTGGAGAAAGTTCAAACTTGGGGCGACCGAAATTTGGTCCAGTTCAATGCAGCGAAGACCCAAGCAGCAACGTTTACTAAGAGGGCCAATACAGCGGGCCCTGACATCATTATGGCAGGATCGACCATTCCTTCATCCTCGTCAATCGGGCTGCTGGGTGTCTCGGTCAACAGCAATGTGTCATGGCATGACCATGTTGCTAACATCGCAAAATCAGCCTCCCAGAAGCTTGGTGCACTATTTCGCAACAAAAAACTCTATACACCGCAGCAGTTGCTCTTGCTGTACAAAGCGCAAATAAGACCGTGCTTAGAATATTGCTCACATATCTGGGGTGCCGCACCAAAGCATACCCTAAAGCTGCTGGATTCCATTCAGAAGAGGGCTGTGCGTCTCGTCGGCGATCCGGAGTTGACCCGGAATCTGGATAGTCTGGAACATCGCAGACATGTGGCCGAGATGTCTCTGTTTTACAGATACTTTCACGGCAGATGTTCCCAGGATTTGGCCCGCATAATCCCGCCCCTGGCAACTCCTGTCAGGCAGTCCCGACAGACGGCAAGAGCACACCAGTTCGTCGTACAACTAGAAACACCTAGAACATCGCTTTACCAGAACTCCTTTGTCTGGCGCACTGCATCACTGTGGAACTCACTTCCAGGACATCTGTTTCCCACTAATTACTACCCACAAATATTCAAGAACCGTGTCAATCAACATCTTCGCACACACACCGCTCGTCGAGCGCCATAGGATCTACCTTTAGTGTGTGTGCCACTGCCATAAAAAAAAAAAAAAAAGGCAATAAAATTATTAAGATGTTTACCTCAATTTGACAACTGAATACTGATAGAAACGGACATAATAGAATCTGTGGAATAAAGTAAAATTATAAAAAAATCAGTAAACAGCAAAAATAAAAAACATTAATTAAAAAGAGAAAGAAACAGTTTGCTAATATATTTAAAGAAAACCGCTAAATTAAACACCTTAAAAATAATTCTAATGAAAAAAAAGGATGAGAGCGCTAAAAATTGACAGACAGGGAAGAAGTAGAATATGTGAAAAGCAGTAAATAAAAGGAAAGCCGAATAAAACATCTGAGTAAACGAGGAAAAGAACAGGAAATATTAGCTAATACTTGATGCAATATAAAATATTGATATCTTTAAAAAGATTTACTTATTGATAAAAAATTATTACAAGCACCCCTAAAAAAATGAAAAAAAATTGACAAACAATAATTAATTAGCAATAGAAGAGATTTATTTAAACTCCTCCCAAGGAACAAAACATTAAGAAACTTAAGGAAAAAGTAAAATCATAAATATATCTGAGAAAAGGGTAGAAAGAATAAGAAATATTAATTAAAAAGAGCAAAACCAGGTTGTTAATGTGTTTAAAGAGAATCACATAATTAAACTCCTGAAAAACAATATTAAAAACCAAAAAAATGATGGGAACGATAAAAAATTGATAGGCAAGTAAGCAGTAAAATATGTAAAAAGTACTAAATATAAGAAAATAAGAAAACAAATAATTACTAAGATAAGTAGCGATACTAATAATAAAATTAACAAAAAGGACCTGTACAATATACGAAATGCAGTAAGCTCGTAAAAAAACAAAAAGATTTATAATAAGGCAGGATCATTTAGGAGCCCTTGAGGTCATTCGAGGATAGCAACAATATCAAGGGCACTCAAGACCAACTGACAGAAGACTAAGTCAAGATCATTTAAGCATACATAATGTCACGGGTGTCCCAAGAGGTCAACGATGACAATGACGAAAGAAGGGGGAACTTGTGGTGCGTTTTAAATTTTCTATTTATTCAGACAAAGCGTTTTAATATACAAGATTATGTTAGATAACTCTTCAAAATAATAATCCCAAAGAATACAAAATATACATTTACGGTAAAAAATCCGAAGTCTATTTTTATCGTCGCCGGAGACGCGAATACGGCACAGGATGAAAGCGTCAATTTCCAACATCCTGCGATATCGAATCTCTGAAATCCTGCGGCCGTACGTTTTCAAGGCGCTTTGACGATGATTAGCGCTCGAGCATTCAATGTTAAACCTGGGGTCAACAAAAATCAATTTTCCACCAGCACGTGCAAAAGATTTATGTTAAGTTTAATTTTTACGACGGTTTCGGTCTTCGATATTATAGACACTAGGGGTGAGATCAGGGGAACGTACCGGTCATGCCTTAAATAACCGGGACCTGTTGGCAAACTGATGCTTCATGTAAATACTTTTTTCTTCAAACGTCAGCAAATCCGTCATTACTCGACTGTGTAGGCGGCCGTGAAGTTTCGTTTTTCCTCCGCCGGAGCTTTACTTTTCACTTTTCCGCCGGCGGAGGTAAAAGTGTTGTCATAGCAACATAGATACAATACAAACAGACAACAAAATAAGCGTCAACAACTCAAGATTTATTAAACTACAATTTGTATTTATCACTCAATTTGTGACTGCATTTCTAAAAATCACTAATTTAGGAACAAATTGGTTATTATTTAATCGAATTTACTCAATAACTGCTTATCAATACGGAATTAAAACGCAATCGGAGGCGCCATGTTAAAAAAATAATTATTGTTGACAGTGTCTACTGACAGCTTTATGTTACATAATTCACTGACACCGGTCTAAGCAAGGCCACCTACGACCGTGGTCTAAGTCGCCTTGCGAACCCATTTATCTTTAATAATAATTAGATATTATTACTATTAAGAGATGTTTTTGCATTAATATGTCGACATTTGAAGAAAAAACAGCATATTTTATTTGGAGGAAAAGTTACTTTTCATGGCTTCCTCTCTATTACCAGCCTCACTCCGTTCGGCTGTTAAACACGAGCGCGCCATGAAAAGTATCACTTTTCCTCCATATAAAATAATATACTATTAAACATTAATTAAATTAGGATTCTAGATGGAGATATTCTAAACATAAATAATTCATTGTTGCATCTCTGATCGGAGACCCCTTCCGTGATTTATACACGAGAACGCGTCCATTGCATTCGAACTAGTGTATTGCGAATAGCAACAGTAGTTTAATTTAAATCGCTTTTAACCAATTTATTGATTTCGTATCAGGTCCCGTCTTCCGCTTGAATGTAAAATATAGGTGTAGCAGTAGCAGTCCCAGAACCTATTTGTCTCATTGATTCTCCATTGTATTGTGAACTACTAATCAAGTTTGAGCCTGAACTTGGAAAATATTATGTAAACATTTCAGGCGAATTATAAACAACGCGAGCGAACAGAGTAGGCAATTATGAGCCTTAAAGTTGCAATAGTGAACAGATTTTATCATATAAAGAGTCAAGAGGACCATCAGTCCGTCAGACTTTGCCTCCCTCTTATTCTGCTCAACAACTGGTCTGCAGTTCATGTGAACGCAGGGTCTTGGGACATACCCGCCTAAAGTATAGTTACAGTGCTGAGCTAAAAACACTTAAATAATTAGCTAAATTACAAAGCAGAAGTATCTAATTGTACATGTTTTTAAACAGTTATAGAACTCGGAGGCAAACATATTAGGTATGCGAAAATGAGATTCCAACTTTGGCAAACATACAAATTAAAGACTGATGACAGAGCTAAATAGTTTGTTTCGCTATAACATTGTCTGAGATTTTCATAATCTATGATTTCCAGATGTTTTCATTCTTCAATACTTCGGTAAACTTGCAATGCTATTTCCTAACGTCACGTTATTGCAAGCCGCGGGTTATTTACCTTTTGTTTCAAATTACCTTAAACAATCAAAGTTTTATTATTCAATATTTCGTCCCGAGATCGGCAATTCAAACTTTTACAATCTCGTTTTCTGGATAAATCTTTAAACACCCTTTTATGACTCCGTTGTGGAAACTTTCCGTTGAAGACTATGCACTAAATTTTTAGTAACATTAGGTTAAGTTATTAGAATAAGCATCTAGTCGCCTGAACTAAATTTAGACATATGGAACATAAACCGGCCCATACACGATGATGCAAAACCGTCACATTTGCGTGAAGAGCCAAAGCACGCGCGCAAATGTGATCGTATGTATAACAAAACTGACATATCTGGCACGGCATGCGGCTCTCTGACTGAATTTGATTTTGCGTGGCGCGCGTCGTGCAAACTTGTACGTGTGTAGTGTGTATTACATACATCAGGGATAATTTTACCTAAACACTGAGGTGATATCATTGTAACGCTCAGTTCCCAAACAAATACAAACCTAATTTACATAAATATACAAGTTTACAATAATCTCCAACTTCACAAAAATCTCCAAGTTCACAATCGGTGGTACAGCCTTTAGTGCAGGAACAATGGCGGCCCCCAGCTTTTAGACAGTGGAGAAGGGTCGTGGTGAGTTATAATGCCTGAGCAGCACGCGGTTAATTTATCGCCATGCCCTGATGTTGGATCTTCAGTGAGATTCGACCAATAACCACGAATTGCTCTCCTCCCCGCTGTAACCTATTGAAAAACTTGGAAGAGGAAACAAAAAGAAATATCACCCCAATTAAACAAAAATAACAAGTGTATATTCCGTATTGGTGACTATACTTTTGAATTAAATAAGAAAAATAATTGCTACAAGAAGAATTTCTTGTATATGTAGCTATGACAATTAATATATATATATGTATGCTAAAGATGGAATATTAAAAGTAGCGGTTTAAAGTTAATTAATACTTCATGTTATATCTACGGCGCCCTATGAATACGAAGACGTGATCACGTGTCGTTTACATGCCCTTGATTGGTGCTATCAACCTATACGGTACAAAAATATGATAACTTCTTCTACTTCTACACTCTAAATAACTCTAATCAATAAGCGAGAAGTTAACGTGCTAGTTCAAATTAATGTACTAGATTCATGTAAGTAAAATATCCACCTATTAAATAGTATCCGTACCAGAGGTAAACCTATATGATTACGCGTCGATACGCTATGCTTATATGCGAACAGTTCCAAAAATATTTATATTATACGACGCTGAAAGGAAGTAAAACACGCGAACAAGACTACGCTAATATGAATTAATAACACGCCAAAACTATCCGGATTAGCTGGATAATCCAGTATACCTATGCTAACTATTGAGAATAATTCGTTACTCCCAAATAACTTGAAGGTAACTATATTTTAAATCAAGTCATACCATCAATACTTTCAATAAGCAAATTCATCCGAAAATTTAATTTAATTCGCCCTAAATCACCAATCAAATAAAACACAATAATAAAATGAAATAAAATAAAAGTTCCAAAATACACTATATAATAACCTAAATTAAGACTTATCTGATACGTTATCAAGCCAACAGTGAGTTCATCCAGGATCCAAGTGTTCGTCGAATCACTGGAGCGTCAAGGTCGAGAAGACACACTCCGTATGCGTTGAGGCTTGAATCAGACAGCGAGACACGCAGTCAATTGATGGTTACTCCGAAACCACGTGTTGTCGGAGGAGTCTCAGTATGCAGTCTGGAAATTCAGGTAGGAAACCGGATCGTAAGAGGACAATGGAAGGCCCATAACCAAGGATCCCAAAGTAAAAATCCAAAAATAGAAATCCAAAGCCAGAAATCCAAAAATAGAAAACCCCTGAAACAAACAGGGCAAATTAGCACGATGATCAAGCCAAAATATGAAGGTAACAGGTACGGAACCTCAACAAATAACAGATCAAAACATAAATCTGTATCAAATTTACTCAAACAACATACCTTTAGATGTTAAACGGGGTTCAAGTGTGTGGCAGCTCTCGAAAATCAAATCCCCATACGTGGGTGCAGGTGGTCGAATCTACAAATCTTCCTTCATCTACAATCATCCATCAGACGAGAAACCATCGACGACCACAATCCTGCTCAAGGGCTTCGTTGAATAATCCCCTAACTAGGGCACTGTATATTTCACACTAAATATCAGTATGTCAACGAAAATTCCCAATTTCGAGAGCTCGGCACTGAAACCTACTGGTTCCTTCAAGATCACATAAAGACTAAATTGGCTTGCTCCGAAAATGACGAGGCTAGCAGAATTAAAGGTGCGTACAGACCTGACGCGACGCGCGCGCGACACGCACGCGACAGTCCACAATTCCTAAGTGTGGACGGGGCGCGCGCGCGGCGCTAGCGCCGCCTGTTCGAAGCGCGCCGCTACCCGTCTGCTGTCGGTTTTTCGACGGCAGATCAAAGAAAGAGCGAGGCGCAGTGTGGACGGGTAGTAGTAGGAGCGTAGCAATCGCGCGAGAATCAGTGAAGAAGTGCAATATAATTTAGTCGCGTGGCGCGCGCGCCTCTCTACATGGCTCACAGCAGGCGCGCGAGAAAACCGTGCGCGTAGCAGGCGCGCAGGCGGCGTGTCGCGTGCGCGTCGCGCGCGCGTCTCGTCAGGTCTGTACGCACCTTAACATCGCGCCGGCTCAACATACTATGTTGCCAATAGCGTCCCTATTTGTAACAAAGTACTAGAAAGTTATGATGTCATACTCCCGGATTCTCCAAATCAAGCGCTAAAGCGACTCATTATCGAAATGATTTAAATCAGTTAAATGCTTGGTGGGAATATATAACCCACGCGTTATGCGGCAGTCTAAAATTACAATCAACACGCGCCACTAATAGCATTATGACAAATAAGGCATTAACTTGGCAACCGTGTCGACCGTGAAGGCCACGCGCTTGTCCAGGAAGCTGTCACTTATACCGCCAAAATTACCCCCATAGACTATATGAAACATAGAACAATTTCCCTTGCGTGGGTAGAATCTACTCCGAGCTGAAATATTATCGAACTTTAATAATGGAGAGTCCGTGTAATACTGCGTCAATATGCAAGCGTAGAGGGCTAAACATTGATACCATCCAATATAATCAGCAAATTCAAGCGTATGATAGCCATTGATTTGTATAGGAGTGGATAAGCAATAGCCGCCTGTCGCACTACTCAAAAGTGGCAACCGATGGGCGAAAAAACAGGTTTCTGCGCATGACAAAATCGACGCAAAATGGAAAAACGTAAACAAAGGTGATACCGTTTTGTCATGCGAACTAAAACACTTGCTGTCTCAGCAGGCGTCGGTCAGGATCGAACTTGGCTTTTGCCTTTGACGTGTTTTCGTTTTGACGGCGCGGCGTTTTGAGTTAATAATTCGAGTTCGATTCGAGGCAAAATACCCGGCATTTCCTATTTCAAGTAAGTCTAATTATTATAAGTATTACTTATTTATACCTTATTGTTTGTTTCACTATGCTAACTGGGGCCCATTTCCCAATCGGCAAGAATACTCTACCGAATATTTGGTGAAATAATCACTTTCGAAGTCCGGGCCTGCCTATTTACCTTCACGGTGCAACAGCTAGCTCCTACTAATTTTCTAATGCGCAAGTCCAAATTGAAGCTTCTTTGTTTACATTTCGCGGTCGTAAATTTGCCATGTTTGGTCTATTTATTGCTTATCCACTCCTATACAAATCAATGATGATAGCTAAATCCTACAATAAATGCAACGCGAATTAGAGTGGTTCTCGAGTCGATATCGACGGAGGGATTCGATGCGATTTCCACCGGTCGTGTAGTCTATGGTTTAAAACCGGAGTGACATGACATACTTCTAACAAACGTCAATGTTTCATTCCCAAAATGAAAATATTCCGTAATCACCTAAGCAAAACAATATATTATCAAATATAAATCAACGAGAAAATTACCACAGAATGACCATCAAGTATACAAAAAGTAAGTTATAATTACAGTGTTAGATATCCCTAAATAACCTTAAAATATAACTCGGCATGTCCAAACTCCAATTACTCGGCTAATCTGTAAACAATCTATCACTGTTGTTTTATTTTAGACACAACCCTCCAAGAAAGGCTTAAATGCATTCCAGATGCCCAAAATACTTCGAATCAGCAATTAAAGATCCATAATTAGCAAGGTCGAAAACAGTGGATGGCCATCAAGGTGTATTATCGAACTGAAATAATGAAAACAAGCCAAATGATTAGAAGAAGGGTTTCTTTCTTCATTTAGAAAGACAGCATAATAGGACAAAACCCAGGGGAAAATACCAATATACAACGAAGCTTTGTGGTTCCAGCTGCAACAATATATCCTGTGTGTAAAGTTAATTCGTTCAAAAGAAAGCATGTGCATTTGATATATCAAGACATAAATATGAACTATTTGCTTTAGAATACCGAGTTTAATGGACTGGGTTCCATGCTTTTCCAATACTAGTCCTATTGTGGTGATTATCTAATTTTTGTAGTCTACTTTAATAAATAATATGATGTTTGATTCTTTTCCCTCCAGAAATAGATCAATTTTAGTCGACCACGCATGTAAATTTTTATTTTGGTCCTTCGCCATTTCGTCCAGAAACCAGGTGATAGTATAATATATAATCGTAGCCTGTTACATCATTGTAGAAAATTTTAAATCCTCCAAACTCCGTCCTGTAGCTAGAAACCTTAATGTTGCTGACAATCTTTCGTGGGGAGTAATCGCCTTTCTCATAATCGTGTCTTGCTTTTCTATTAGCGGAGTTACTAAATGTAGCAATTCAATATATGTGTTCTCATCCATGCGCAAATAGTTCCGGTAGTCATCGACTTCTAATAGCAACTCATCAATTAAATTGGTGTGAGAATATTGCTCTCGTTTTTTCAGCCAGTCTTTCACCCATTTTGTTCTTTTTCGCTGTTTTTTCCTTTTTATCACTATTGCAACAACAGTAGCCATCATGTATAAATCATTTCGCTGAATTACGGTCATGATCACACCAACCACTGCTAAAACTGACACTGCATTGACAAGTAAATCTGAACCGTGTATTTCAAAAGTTTCATTTCACATTTGCTCTCGTGCAAGCATGTTTCAGTTTTGCATTACCGTGTATGGCCCGGTTATATGACAGTTGCTCACGGTGCCTAATATCGAAGGTAATGATTAATATAATAATATTATAAGTAGTTTTCACGCAAGACGAAACCACAAGCAACATTTTAATTTTTAAAGTGTATTTCTCTATAGAGGGGCATGTAAATGAGTTATTTAAGGAGGTGGAAGGTCTAGCTCAAGGTCACAAGATGGGGGAGATAAGGTTACGACTTAAATACGTATTTAACACTACTAAAGAACATAATGATTCAAAAATAGCAAGTTTTTCCCTTGCACTCGAATGGCCAATCAACGGTTCATCCCTCGTTTGGACCTACTAAAGATCATCTAAGGACACACGGGTAATTCGAGGCACGAAATGTCAAGTTTATTTGACATGAGATTGTGGCAGAAGTTTATAACCTCGAATTCAAGGACACATAATGTCACGGGCAGCCTCAGGTCAAGAAGGTGGAAGATCTAGCCCAAGGTCACCAGATGCTGGGATTAGAAAAGGGGAAGATTAAATTACGTCTTAAATACACTACTAAATTATATAATGATTCGAAAATAGCACGTTATTTCCAGTCAATCAGCAGTGCATCCCTCATTTGGAGCAACTGAAGTTCATCTAAGAACACACATTGATTCCTTAAGTAATTCGAGGCATAAAATGTCAAGTTTAGCTGACACGAGATCAAATGGCAGAATTCTAAGTTAAGGTTATTCAAGGATACATAAAGTCACGGGCAGCCTCAGGTCAAGGGTGTGGAAGATCTAGCTCAAGGTCACCAGATGCTGGGATCGAAAAAGGGGGAGATTAGGTTACGTTTTAAATACACTTCTAAATTATATATTATTATTAAGATCGACGCCGCCGCCGACTTGAGTTATGGTATATTTAAGGGCGTGGTATCTCGCACATGCCTCTTGCGACCAACTATATTCCCGACATCTCGCGACCTTCTGACGCATTAGGAACCCCGTCTGGTTGCGCGAACCCGTGTCGCGTACCTCAAACTTGGACCGTATTTTCTACCGGGTTATGTTAGCTGTCAATTTTGGCAGATGTAGTTTGTCAATTCTCATTTTCAACCCCATGGTATCTTCTATGTTTTGCGCATGAATAAAACCAGGTCGGTTATCATTACCACCCTTGTTGAACATCTGCAATATCTGGTTAAATCTAAAATTAGTGTCAAACGTTAGCCTATGAAAAGCCAAGATAGGAAAGTGCAAACTATTTTGCTCTATATTTAGCCCTTTAGATTTGCTGTTAAACTTGGTAAATGGTCGATTTTTATCTGTCAATATTTTAAAAACAGTTGGAGATAGGTATAGGATAGGAGATTATTCCTGAAATATGTCTAGAATTCTCCGCAAAATCCAAATATGCAATAATGTACAGGGTGTTCCATTTAAAATTTTACAGTTGCTTCTACTTTTTAGTAGAAGCGGCAACACTGCATTGTCGAAAATATTTTAGCAAGGTACAGCATATCCGCTTATGTACACGACCACATTTTCAGAATGATCCGTTTAAGTGATTCTCCAGAAACGTCTAAGGTACGATTTACCGTGAGACACCCTGTATATCCGACGTCACAGAGCCATCCTCGGATTAATGTAAACCTAAATATTTTTTAAAATTACTAAAAATCTTGTAGTTTTGTGGGTATCGAGCCCATGACATCAGCAATCAACATTCATAGTTCAACGATAATAACCACTAGCCCATTGGTGAACTTTGTTGTATTTGAAGCTAAATCTAACCGGATAGCAGCAGTAAGATGTTAATTCAAGTCACAGCAGATGCTCACTCCTATGCCGGATGCTCAGTCTATAGATATATTTACACACAGAAGCAAGGGCTCCCGAGATTATTCAAAGATGAATATGCAATGTTAAAATTACTGAAGGTGAACTGGAGAAGGCGAATTTAAGATTATTCAAGGACACATAATATCACGAGCATCTCGAAAGATCAAGGGGGTGGAGGTGTGTCAAGGTCATACAATGGTAGGAGGCGTTTTGGGTGCGTCTTAGATACTCTACTAAGATTCATAATGATTAAAAAAAAATACGCTGCTTTCGCTGCATGCTTAAGGCATTACTGGCATATTTATTTTCAGTTTTATGGATAAAATCATTTTAGAATGGGGAAATTCTATATATTGTATGAAATGGCGCGCATATCGGTTTAAAGGCTTAGCCTTCTGAAAATCCCCTTAGCCTTTCGGAAAACGGTCTGAAATTAAAAGAGGTTTTGCTTTGTATTCGATTTGCTTTAATTAAAGCGGAATGATCTGCAAGTGGAATAATTGTTTTGCGAATGTTGGGGATTTTTATTTGGACGCGTAAAAACATCCAATTATTAAACTAAACAGAAATTTTAATGACCTAACAGAAAGCCTTTCAGACAAAAATTATATTATTCGTTTTTCTAATTCAATTTCCCGTTCGGCTCATGGCTACGATTAATAAGTTTGGCCGTTAAATCGCGAATTAGTGTAGCAGCACGGAATAGGTTGGCCCGTATAAGGTTCGCTAACTTGGGAATAAAAGGTTTCTAAGTATATTAATTAACTTATTGAAGCTTTCTTTCTCGTAAATATACGATCGATTACAGTTATCCGAGCCACCAGAAAAAATCAATTATATAAACAAGGACTAAAGGCAGGCTCTCAAAATATTTTTAGCTATTAAATAATAGAAAAGAACAAAATTTTGGCGCCTATTACAATAACTAGCAAATAGAATACTAACCGAATCATACATCCTCTAAATTGTTTAATTTATTCTTGATTTTGTATAGCAAACTGGTGATATTTTCACTAAAATCCGCAAAAACAGCAAAAAAGGCAGCAAAACAGACAGCTAAACAGACGGTAAATGTTTTGTTGTTTTTGTTGCTGCCTGTTTTGGCTGTTTTTATTGTCTCTTTTACTGTCTGTTTTGCTGTTTTTGCTGTTTTTTGGGAAAGAGCAGCAGCTCTGACATGCCTATATTATACCTAGTAGTTTCTTAAAACAAACTAGAACTGAAATTTGTTCCATGGGTTTTAAAATCATTTTATTGAATTTGAAATTCATTTAGCTGATTATTTCAGTTTTGACCTTTTTCCTTAAACACATCAAGGTAAGTTCTTGCTCTAGCCCTTGGGGGCGTTAATTTTACGGGCCGGTGTATTTCGTATCAAACATAACGAGCGAATCCCATTACGTTTGTAATTGGCACAGTAAATCAGCCAAAGGTACACATGTTGCCATCGCCGAGATTAATCCTTGCCGGCTCCCTTGACGGCTTCGTTCTAGAAAATGCCGGTTTAAAGGCAGGTTGCCGCCCCCGCCATAACGAGTGTCTGGTTAAATGCTTAAAAATCTAGTTCAAAGTTAGATTAATCATCGTGAAGCTTCTCGAAATGTGAACAGCCGGAACTTCGTGGTTAATATCGGTGTGCAATCGGTCGTTGGTCGGGTTTCATATACAGCGAAAATGTCTAATATCTTTGTAGAAATGAGGTAAAATTTTAATGTAAATTGCGAGGAGGTGCTCTCGTCAATACACTACTAATTTAAAATTTGCACTGTACCCTCTGTCTGCTCCCTATAAGATTATAAATATTGTGAGTAATTTTTGCTCATTTTATAAGCTCGTCAAATATCCGAAACACTTATTAATCTTGAAAAATGAGCAAACACTACTCACAATATTGATAATCTTATAGCGAGCAAACAGAGGGTGAAGTGCAAATTTTAAATTCAAATTCAAATTCAAAAAAAGCTTTATTATCATAATATTAGTTGTTGACAAAGCCTTGTAAAATTAAAATAAACAAACAAAACATGGCAAAATTAAATATAAAATATACAAAAATAACATGAATTAAAATATGTATTAACAATATATTAGAGAGAACTTATGGAAAGACAGAATTGAAATATTCGTCAAGAGAGTAGTATGCTTTAGCGGCTAGCAATTTTTTAACAGCTTTCTTGAACCTAATTACACATTTTATAGACCTAATTTCAAGAGGTAGATGATTAAATATTTTTTTCCCCATATAAATAAACGAGTTTTTCACCTGCTCAGTGTGTGGAATAGGCAGCCGGAAGGTGTAGGTCAGTCGTGTTCCAAAAGAATTACTTACGACAATTTCATTCTTATGTTTTTTAAACACAATACTTGCCGGATATATAGAGAGTGGAGCGTCAATATCCTATTTCTTACAAAATGCGGACGACAAGACTCTCGATTCCTTACTCCACAAAGGGTTCTAACCGCTCTCTTTTGAAGGACAAATAGTGAGTTGAAAAGATACGCAGCACATGAGCCCCCAAAACAAATACCATAGCTAAGGTGAGATTCAATAAGTGCATAATAAGCATTTTTTGTTATGTGAAAATCTAAATTTTTTGATATCACTCTCAGAGCATAGCAACCAGAAGAAACTCTAGCACTAACTCTAATAATATGTTCACGAAATTTGAGTTCACTATCAATTGTAAGACCTAAAAATTTAATAGAATATTGTGCCTGGATGGGTTCGTCTTGCAAGAATACATTATCCATAGAACTCTTAAAACTTAATAAGTTAGTCTTAGAAACATTAAGGCTGAGATGGTTTGCATCCAACCAGTCCTTAACCTTAATCAGGTCAGTGTCCAAGATCCTTTTCAGCTGTTCTACATCTTTTTCATGCCATAAAATGGTGGTATCGTCGGCGAACATAGTTACCTCTTCTCTTATTGATAATAGAGACAAGTCGTTAATATATAAAAGGAAGAGTATAGGCCCCAGGACAGAGCCCTGTGGGACACCCAGAGAAATGCGTTGTAACTATTTAGTGTTGCCCACTTTGTGATGAATTTCTAGCTCAGTCGTACTTATAACTTATTATTTGGCTCATTCACCAATTTGTAAGGATAGAGCATAAGTTAATTTAGTTAGTTTATTTGAAGGCGTGGATTGAACGATTTCCCTTGGTGGCCTAATATTTATATGGCGCCACTTGCGATAAATCAAAAAAGGTAAATTAAAAACAACTATATATTAACTATATGGTTAAATTACAATTATTTATGGTACCATGTGCACAGTGGCGTAGCTACCGGGTGGGCATGGGGGGGCAAGGCTCCACGGCGCCAAGAGAAATTAGGCGCCGACGCGGCGCCGCTCCGAATTTATAAATATGCTAATGCTAAAAATGCTCATGAGCTTTACCGAGTTTTTAAATTAATTACATTATAATACAATCAAAGATCAAAGACCAAAATATGTATTCAACTTTTTATCCAACCAATACATTTTGTGTCACGGTATTTATTATTTATTCTACGTGAAATGAAAAAGAAATATCCCTGCGCGGGGGCATTTGGTGCATGCAAATTTGTAAACGACTTCAAAGACAAAAAAAAATTGTATGTGCTTAAGATCACACAATAGAAGCGAAAACTTTAAAAAGCGGGGTCATCGTTTGTCAGAATTTCGATCCGAGCCTTCGTTGCAGTGATACGGGCGAAAAACGGGTTTTCCCCCAAACTCCTCCCTTAAATTAGAGCCCTGGTCTCCCCCGCCCATGGGGCGCACTTACCATAAAAATTTCAACTCATACCTCTTTCCGTTCTCCTGATATCAATTATTTAAGTTTTCCCTTCTCCCCCCTCCCTTGGCCAAACGGATGGGGGGAGGGAGGGGGACGAGATCCCGTTTACGTCTAGGAACTTCTTTTTACCACGGCTAGCTGCATCCCCTGAAAATTTCAGCCCTCTATACCTATACGGGAACATGCCATACATATTCAAGCGTGACGCGTGATGGTTTTACTAAATTCAATGTCCAGGAAAAACCGCAAAATGCGCCTAAAGAAGTTTTCACTTCAAAAATTCCGATAATCTCGGTCGTAAAAAAGTTGCCAAAAAATTAATTTTGATCAAATAATCGATCAATTTTCGTCGATTAAAAACCGAAGAAAGACTCTGTAATGTTTAAATAAGTTTGCAGATTTTTAGTTTACGTTTAAATTTAAATATGTATGTACCTGCTGGTTGGTTGCCGTTTTTGTCCAGGATCTTCTGTTTACCCCGGCTACATCCCCTGAAAATTTCAGCCCTCTACCTATACCGGAACATGCCATACATATACGAGCGTGATGGCTCCGAGCGTGACGCGTGACGGTTTTACTGAATTCAATACCAGGAAAAAACGCAAAACGCGCCTAAAGAAGTTTTCACTTCAAAAATATACGTTTAATATTATGATGTATTATTTTTTGACTAAATTGCGTATTACACAAAATATAGGTTTGTTTTAGGCGCCAGCGGATAGGTTTGCCCCCCGGCGCCGACATTTCTAGCTACGCCACTGCATGTGCACTGCAGTTATGAACATAAGATGAAAATTGACTTAAAATTAGATTACAAATGCAATCAAATACAATAATT
Organism: Pissodes strobi; assembly: GCA_016904865.1. NCBI lineage: Eukaryota > Metazoa > Arthropoda > Insecta > Coleoptera > Curculionidae > Pissodes > Pissodes strobi. The sequence goes on along the minus strand of MU182956.1, from coordinate 118,972 downwards.
GATTACTGAGAATTTAGTTAACAAAAATGGTAAAAATGAGAATTGACTTAAAATTAGATTATAAATGCAATCAAATGCAATTGATCATTGAGAATTTGATTTACCAAAATGATGAAATTGAAATTAGCTTTGGTGTTTGACAAATTTAAAATAAATAAAATTTAGGTCTTTGCAATTTTTTCATATAAGTAACGCGTTACCTACGTTCCCAACTGTTCTTGTATTATCCGCAAACCGCGTGATCGTTTGGGACCTCCTCTAGAAACTCAAATGCCTGTACCTAAGCTTCCTAACTATAGGCGTGTCCAGGGCTTACCAGTCATTCCAGGAATCAGTTGTCTGCACGTGCCTGCTATCGGATCGACTGTCACCACAATGATCTGTGTGACTGTTGTCTTGTAGGAACGTTGAACGTTTACATGAAAAAAAAGAATTGGGTGTCTTAGACCGGTGTACACAGCTAATTATAATTATACAAAAGAGTATCCTATGGACCTCAGTTTGATGTACAAGGTTTTAACCAACAACTTGAAAATTCACTGGTTACATAATCAGAACTTAAATTACCATTTAAGTTCAGCAAAAATTATAGATAATTATGATTAAATGACACTATGAACAATTACTGCTACTCAAGGTATTTCTTTTCTTTAATTAGAAATATGAAATTTAAAAGAAATAATGATTGAAATTAGAAATTTAAAAGAAAGGTATGAAACTTGTTCAACAGTGGCTCTCGGCAACTTCAAATAGAAAATCACTAGACTTTAATAAAAAAAAAAGAAGAACGAGGTATAACCTCTCTTAAACAAGTCTAATGACTCCAAATAGGTAACTTAATTTATTAAGATGGCCCTTGGCACATAAACAATAATTGGACGTAAATTACGTCTCAATTAATCAAAGATAAAGATAAAGATAAAGATAAGATAATTACTATCTCGCTTTGAGATAGGAACTATGTTTATAGATAAAGAAAAAATCAACCAGGTAATTTTACACGTGCTTACTTAACCTCTTTAATAAGCAAAGCAATACAGATACATCATGGATCAAACGTTGACACGATAAGCAATAATAATTATAGTTTAAAGCAACAAATAATCTGAAAAAGTAATGAAATAAGTCTGAAAAGCGAAAAATTTACTATAACTAACAATATTGCTACGAAAAACCCAGAGACATTCTACTATAAATTCAATTTACTACCTTCTACAGGAAAAGATAAAATCTGCTCTGCGAATCTTCCCAACAATATCGTCAAATCTAAATGAAAATATCTAAATAATATGTGTGACCGTTTAAAAGGATGAAATAATTCCGCTCTCGACAAATTTGGATTAAACCATTATCAAATTGCACGAATTTGACCAATAAGAAACGCAACTATTCACCAAAAAAATCGGTATTTAACCTTAAGGTCACCAAAAAATTTAGAATTGTTGAAATCACAATTACTTAAAAATGCAATACAAAAGCCAAATATATCTAACTGAATTGGAAACAATTTTTAATTATAAATTTAAAGTATGAAAGGATTATTGAAAAATATGCAGAATGAATAAGATATTTTAAGATCAAAAATTATTAGGATTCACCGTGCCGACGTTTTAACACAAGATGAGACGGAATTTTTCAAAACTGTATATATTCTACCCATTTAAAATTCAACGTTTTTTTTTGGCCAGTGCAAAACACGTGACAACCGTTGTAAGAAACACGGCGTCAAGCTAAGCAAGCATTCAAGCATTGCCTATCAATATACTAAACATTGAACTGCCTATCAATGTACCAAACATTGAAAACTATTGACAAATAGGTAGAATAAATGGAGCGGAATAGACAAATATTTCATAACATTATATTTAACATATATTCCGTTACAGCGTTGCTCATCTGAACAGCAGCCCTTGAAATTGACACTTTGAACACGACCCGATAGGTAGGACTCGAACCAGCACAAGGACGAGCCTCTAAAGCCATACCTCTCCAACTTCCACAGCAGTATTCTGTGATCCACACTGTCAAAGGCTTTGGAGACATCACAGAACACTGCTGCAGCAGCTTCACCGGAGTTAAGCCGATTCTAGAGCACACGCAGAAGGTCAAATGCAGCATCTCTAGTGCTCTTTGTCTCTTGGAATCCAAACTGCGTAGGACTCAAAAAATTAAACCTGTTCAGGAAAGAAATCATTCTAACCTTCACCAACCTCTCAACGATTTTAGACATTGCAGGCAGAAGAGCTATTGGGCGAAAATTAGATGGACTGTCATGATCGCCACCCTTATGTAGAGGAACAACCACTGCTCGCTTCAGACATACAGGAAATGTGTTGGTAGAAAAAGAAGCCTTTATTGCATCTGCAAGCGCTTTCAGTGCCCTGGTGAGAAGAGGCGAGAATATCTTCATAGAAATCTGGTCCCATCCTGTACAAGTTCGATTCTTGATTTTCTTTATTATGTCCCTAACCTCCAAAACATTAGTTGGAATGAAAAAGAAAGTCCCTCCAACATTAATACCTCTCATGAAATCCTCAGGTTCGTTTTTGCTGCAAATGCGACTAGTCATTTCAGAAGCAACTTCACAGTAATAGGAATTCAGCCTATCTGCATTTAATTCAGAGACTGTTGGAAGAGTATCATTCTTCCCCCCTGAGTTGATTCACAATACACCAAGATTCCTTTGCCTTATTTGAAGATTCATTGATGCGTTTCCTATAGTACAGCTGCTTAGAAACTGAAATAGTGCTCCTATATATTCTTCGATAGTTGTTAAAATAGTTTAAAAATGGGTCGTTGTCCATTGAGAACTTTCTAATATAATGAAGAGACCGCATATTTTTCCCGGATATTCTTAAACCCTTTGTGTACCAAGGCTTTTTTGTTTTGTATTTTTTATTGACAATTGGAAATGATTTGTCGAAAATATTGGATATGGATGAATGGAATGCCTCAAGTTTGTCGTCACCTGAGTTCAAGATTTCACCCCAACTGGCATTATCACTAAGACTGCTAAATCTTGCAAAGTTTTTTTTTTTGTAAATAGTCTGCCACGCGTAATGCCAGTATGTTTTGAGGGTTTAAAAAGTAATAGACTAGTTACAATGGCCTCATGGTCAGATAACCCGGGACTGTTACAGTGACAGACAATATTCTCATTACCTAGGCACGGCATATATAACAACCAGCAATATTACTCCACCTGTCAGGCGAAAAATTAAATTTGACCTTGCTAATGTCAGTTGGGTAGGAAAAGTCAGGGCTGGATTTGAAATATATGTAAGTATGATTTTCCTTTAACAGAGCCGTAATATAAAATTTCAAATATCAATGGGTTCTGAAATATACGTATACCTTGTTGTATGAGCAGGAAATCTAAAGAAATTCTTCTTGGAAGAATATCTCTGGTTTGTACAAGTTCTTATTGCTTAAACACCATGGCTTTTTGCATTACACAATGTCATAAACAACGTTCGTCTCTCACAATGTCAAGTATTTGACAAACACACGTCTATGGTTTCGATTTACCTCCAATAGCAATAAAATAAACCAGTAGTAAAAACACGACGCCGCTGGTGGCAGTTTGACAGATTTTCTACCAAGGAATATCTTGCGCGCGGACTTGCGCAGATGCGAAAAAATATGATGTGATATTGCTGGTTGTTATATGTGCCGTGACCTAGGTTTGAACATACATAGTCAATTGTTGAAGCTGAATGGTTCGTGATACGTGTTGTTGGTTAACATGCATGTTCAAATTAAAAGACCAGAAAATATTGGAGAATGTTATGGTCTGACTATTAAAATGATCAGAAAAGTCTATGTTAAAATCGGCAGACACTATTATATTTTCATTGACACTATTGACAGGAATGCCCGACAATAAAATTTCCAGATTTTCTATAAACAACTCTACATTCTCAGAAGGAGACCTATAAATTCCCAGCACATACATATGTAACTCTTTGCAATAAGCCATTGAAAACTCGAAAATCTTTTCTTTTAGAAGAAAGTCATATTTATTTACTGGGATAAACGCAAATTTAGAGATAAATTCCTTATACATCAATATAACAGTGCCCCCATGACAGAATTCCCTACGAGAAAATTTCGATATAACTATATAATCAGATAATTTAAGAGGCTCGTCATGCCTCAGCCAATGTTCAGTAAGGATTAAAATATCTGGAAAACCAATTGATTCAATAAATAGCTCTAATTCATCCAGTTTATTTCTAACAGACTGTATATTCAATAACACTAAATCGATACAACCTCCGTCTGACCTCCCTCTAAAAAAGTATTACCCTCACAATCAAGAGTAACAGAAGAGTCATTAGGAATCATATCCGACTCGCGTAAGAGCACTTCATGACTCTCAATCCGTCGCGCATTGAAACTGATAGGTACTGTCTTGATCACATCTACATCTTCGAACACACACCGCTCGTCGAGCGCCATAGGATCTATCTTTAGTGTGTGTGGCCCTGCCATAAAAAAAAATAAAAAAAAAACAGACATAAGATTATATACAATGGCAATAGTTTACCGAGCGAATAAATAAAGTGGCGAAATCTATCATTCTGTTCTTTATTGTGTATAACCCTTTGTTGCTTGAAAATCGAGCAATAAAATTATTTATATTTCTGTATGCTGATGAATGAACAAATGATAAATGACACCTGAACACAAAGATTAAATTAGTAAACCTACCTATAGATAGAAGTGTATGTAATTGTGTAAGTGATAGCTTTGTATACGATAAATTTAGGCTAATAACAAAGGTATCACTTTTCTGAAGATTAATAGTTAAGCGAAAAGTATGATCTAGTAGGTGGGTGGTTGAACAGCTGCTAAAAACAAAGCCCGATGTATGGTAAGAAGAACCTAAGATATCCGATAAAACACTAGAGCAGTATCTGACACTGGAGTCTCCACTTACCATAACTTGTTTTTTAGGGTGATCTATTAAATAATCAGGAACCTCTTCAGTATCTGCAAGATTGTTAGCTTGGAAGTCAGCAGCTCTTGTTATTTCATCCATTAAACTCAGCTGCGGAACACAATCTGTAGGCTTAATGTTATCAGATTCATTAAGACAACGGCAATTTGTCTGTTGTGACGTGATCTTCGAAAACTGTTCTTTCAGTTGAGCGGTTTCATCAGTGTAGCACTTATTATCCACCTCCAACACGTAGATTGACGAAACCATTGATTTATTTATAGTAGACAAGTCATCAATTCTTTTCTGAAAGTCATCCCTTGACTTTGAATGTTTGGCAATTATCTCCTCTAGGGAGTTTCTTTCACACTCCAAATCAGCCAACTTCTCTTTAAGTGCAGCTGCTTCCTCAGTTTTGTTTTTTAGGGAGTCAACCAGCTTTCTCTCTGCTGAAATTATTTCTTCATCAAGATTTTCAGTCAAACGACGTTGTTTTTTATATGCCGACTTTAAGTTGGATACATTCAATTTTAGGTCTTCGTTGTTTCTACATAATTCCATTATTTGTGTGTCCTTTTCAGCCAGCAATTGCTCATACCCCTCTGCATTTCTATTCAATTCAGCTTTCGAAGTGTGGTAATTTTGTTTCAAGTTCTCTAGTTCATTACAAAAGATGTTTAATCTACTTGTGGAGTCATCGTGCATGGCAATACAGGTTTTGGAACACAGTACCTTTTGCTGACCTAATTTCACATGTGATTTAAAGGCAACTTTGGTGTAATAGGTTGTTGCAACTGATACAAACAAAATAACTATATTGCTTAGTTGTACAACACCTAAATTTAATTTTTTCCATAATTACTTTAAAATTAGTTACAAGTTAAGGATTAGAAACAGGATAAGAAAGAAAAAATAAATAAATAAATAAAAATATGATGCTTCAGCAACTCAAAACCTAAACTATTTTCGTCAGATTATACTAGTATTAAACTGATCTAATTAAAAAACAAATAATAAAATGATCGAGCCTAGTCCGATCCTGTCAACGTAAAAACAAAAATACACAAACAAAAATCTTAAAATAACCCAATTCTAAAGCCTAGATAGTTGTCAATACAGTTAAAATTCAGCGGAGTACATCGTAAATACCTTTTCTAGTTTACAAAAACATTGTTGTGTGGATGACTGTGGAATCTCATTTCTTTTGTATCACATAACTTCTTATCTTCTCATCGCATCAGCGAGTTTGCGGCTATTTTTAAATTAGTAGTGTATTGATGAGAGCACCTTCTCTCAATTTACTTTTTTGTTAAACATATGAAATAGTATTGGAGGGGTGCTCTCATGAATACACTACTAATTTAAATTTGCTGACCACCTGCTCGTTGTAAAATTATAAATTAATATTGTGAGTAGTTTTTGCTCATTTTACAAGCTTATTACATGTTTCGGGTATTCGACAAGCTTTTTAAATGAGCAAAACTACTCACAATGTTTATAATTTTACAGCGTACAGACAAAGGGCGAAATGCAAATTTTGAATTAGTAGTGTATTTATGAGAGCTAGTAAGTGTTCCGTGTTGGAATAATTGCTATCATAAGTGACCTGAATGAACAGCAAGCATTTGTCTCTTTGTGCTTGCTAAAATGACAAACTTCCATCAAAAGAAATATTAATACATTAAAAATGTTTCTTTGCTTGCCATCGTCACATTTCCGCGCCCTCAATCAAAACATACCACTTAACGCTCAGCTAAACTAATGTATCTCGCCCCCTCGTTAATGGTATCTATATTATTCCCCTTTTGTTCCAGATACATGCGAAAACCATCAGAAACTTCTACACGTCGTGTCGGCCAGTTCCAGATTAGTTGTAGGCTCTTTTCATCCAGAAGTTTGCGCGTCGGCCGAGCAGCTCGCCGAATATTTCAATTCAACCCTTCGCTCGTGGAACTGTCCAGGCGTAAGTTTTATTTTTAGGATAAACTTTAAACCGCACTACGTTTGAAGCAGTCCGGATATTTTTAATTGAAAAGGTTCCTAATGAAAACTTTCGTAGGCATTCATTTATCTTCATATTATTCGTTGCATGTGCAACCCCAACAAATAAATTTTAATTTAATTTTCAACATATGACAACATCACGAACACAATCGTAACGTAGACTAACTAAAATAAAGAGCTAAACAAAATGTAATGCGTTCAAATAACCATCCATTTCCAGACATCCCGAGAAGAAGGCACGATCCAGCTGAGCCCCTCCGTAACCGAAATTGCCGGTGGATTTGCGAGGGTCGTCGCCGACATGAAGTGGAAGTCTGTCGCGATAATTACCACTGGTAAGAACAGCTCCTTTTGTTTTAGTAGTGCTTATCAAAATTGGATACATTTTATTGGCCAGATCGAGTACTTCTGGATCTCGAAATCCTTAGGATTAGTTTTAATGGAGTTGCCTTTAGAGCTGGAGTCATCAGGATTTCAAGGTTTATTGTAAATTGCTTCTAAGCCCTTGGCTCGATTTATATGTAATAAACAATGATTGATGTTTTGTATAAAACTTGATTTTAAATATATTTTCAAATGAGAGCTTTCACTGGAATTTACAATCTTTTTAAAATGGTTGGCTAAAGGTAAAAATTGCTATAATAGCAAAGTTGTCAATATTATCGTAATTATCTTCTTGAAGTTATTTTGATGATATATGTCGTAAATTTTAAGAATTTATCAATCTTGTAATAAAAGTAAATAATAATTTATTAAATATTTTTGAATTTTCTACCTTTACTAACAATAAAACCATACTCAATAGTTGATATGAAGTAGCAATATTTCACTGAATATATATTTTTAATAATATATTTTAAATTTAAGATCAATATGTATTTAATCTTTAAACTATAGTTTTTATATACAAAGCAATTGCTCATTTGATTGTTATTTTTTTTATCTAAAACATCTTTCAAAATATTTTTTTATAAACACGTTCGTGATTTAAGTTTGTTAACACCTTCTAATAAATTTAATAGGATTCTAAAAGATTTTAACAGTTCTAGTTGTCATATAAAATTTACATTAAATTTTTTTTTCATTTAGTTGCTATACAAAGAGCAATATAATATTTCCAATAAATCATCAAGTTCTAGTGAATATATTTAATTCAATACATACCACCCATGCAAATTGTAAATTATTTCAATTATGAGTAGGGATAACCGTACCTGAGGTCTACAGCCCCAAAATGCATTTGAGGTATAAACAAGTGGCGTGGCCACTCGTGCCTGCGGCACGCGCGAGGCCCTTCGGGCCTCGTTTGTGTGACCTTCGGTCACACATTATTGCCACGCTCCTATCCGTACCGTGGCCTATAATTAGAAAGCCCTTATAATTACAGTTACCAATCGCTAGTCTAATTTTACCGTGATAAATTTCTAATTGGTTGCCATGGTAACCGACTTGTCAACGACGAATTATGACGAATTATGACGATTTTTTCTTTTTTTGGTTACCATAGCAACCAATTTTTTAGTATCAAATTAAGCTTCATAAACAACCTTAAGTACCATACTATATCCTTTATCAGTGATATACATATCATTAATTGGTTGCTATGGTAACCATGTTGTCAACAAAAAATGCTAACATACTTTCACCTCTACTTATAAATTGACATCGAAAAAAAGAAAAGTTGGTCCTTGTTTACACGGACAAAATGGCAAAAAAACAGTAACTTGTCCTGTTTTCACACCCTGTATATTAACAGATCATAACCAAAATCAATAGGCTTCGAGGGTTTGTGGCCCTCTAATTCTATGCCAAATTTCAAGTCGCTAACTTCAAAATTGCGACCTGTAAATGCCAAAAAACGGTAACTTGTCCTGTTTTCACACCCTGTATATTAACAGATCATAACCAAAATCAATAGGCTTCGAGGGTTTGTGGACCTCTAACTCTATGCCAAATTTCAAGTCGCTATCTTCAAAATTGCGACCTGTAAATGCCAAAAAACGGTAACTTGTCCTATTTTCACACCCTGTATATTAACAGATCATAACCAAAATCAATAGGCTTCGAGGGTTTGTGGACCTCTAACTCTATGCCAAATTTCAAGTCGCTATCTTCAAAATTGCGACCTGTAAATGCCAAAAAACGGTAACTTTTCCTATTTTCACACCCTGTATATCAACTGATCGTAGCCAAAATCAATAGGCTTCGAGGGTTTGTGGACCTCTACCTCTTTGCCAAATTTCAAGTCGCTATCTTCAAAATTGCGACCTGTAAATGCCAAAAACGGTAACTTGTCCTGTTTTCACACCCTGTATAACAATTAGAGCAAAAGAGCAAGAGAACAAAAATACGCGTCTTACCGATACTTTCATTCGACATAAAAAAAGAATATTATCCTTGTTTACACGGACAAAAATGGCAAAAAACTGTAACTTGTCCTGTTTTCACACCCTGTATATAAACCGATCGTAACCA
>MU182956.1:87391-103078 GCA_016904865.1 Pissodes strobi | reverse complement strand
TTGAGTAATGCATAGGGGCGGAAAAATCAAAATTCCGGAATAATGTATAATGTCTTAAGATTATCGATTTGATATTCGAAATCTACGTCAAATTATGTATAGAAAAGTTTTACATATTTTTGAGATGAATTAGTATTTTTAAAATTAGAGTGAAGAAACTGTTTTATTTTTGTCAATTTTCCCATATGTTGGAGATAAATTAGTATTTTTAAAATTAGAGTGAAGAAACTGTTCTATTTTTGTCAATTTTTGAGTAATGCATAGGGGCGGAAAAATCAAAATTCCGGAATAATGTACAATGGCTTAAGGATTCTAGAAAAATGCATAATGGCTCAAAATTGTCGAATTAAGATTCGAAATCTACATAAAATTATCTATAGATAAGATAAGTTTTCCATATTTTTGAGATAAATTAGTATTTTTAAAATTAGAGTGAAAAAGTTCCATTTTTGTCAATTTTTGAATAATGCAGAGGGCCGGAAAATTCAAAAATTTCGGAATAATGTATAATGTCGTAAGATTATCGCTTTGATATTCGAAATCTACGTAAGTTTCTCTATATAAGGTAGTTTCCCATATGTTGGAGACAAATTAGTATTTTTAAAATTAGAGTAAAGAAACTGTTCTATTTTTGTCAATTATTGAGTAATGCATAGGGGCGGAAAAATCAAAATTCCGGAATAATGTATAATGTCTTAAGATTATCGATTTGATATTCGAAATCTACGTCAAATTATGTATAGATAAGATAAGTTTTACATATTTTTGAGATGAATTAGTATTTTTGAAATTAGAGTGAAAAAACTGTTCGATTTTTGTCAATTTTTAAATAATGCATAGGGCGGAAATATCAAAATTCCGGATAATGTACAATGGCTTAGGATTATCGATTTGGTATATTTTGGTATATTTTGGCCTAATATTAGATGAAAACTTCAGTTGGAAGGAACACTTTCTGTACATTGAAAATAAACTAATTCCTATGTTAGTAGCTGTATATAGATGTAGAAGTTACTTAAATTATAGGAATAAGGTGTGCATATATAATGCATATTTTTTGAGTCAATTTAGATACTTAATTTCATTATGGGATACTTGCGGGAAAACGGAATTTCAAAAAATGCAGGTGCTACAAAATAAAATTAAATGTTAAAGATTTTATTTGGATTTGACAGGTTAACTCACACAGATGAACTATATAATACGTTACAAGTATTTAAGCTAGAACAATTATTAAAGCTCGAATAATGTAAATACATGTATAGGATTATAAATAAGCAACATAAAACAAATACAACCATTATATTTACAGAAAATGTACATGGTTTTTTTATTTTGTTATAGTTCTCCTCAGAAAGACTATATGTTTTCTTATTTGATATTAAAATCATCGTTATTTTTTCTTGGTTTGGTATTTATAAATATGAAAAAAAAATATATACAGGCATATAGTTTAGCACTTGATTGAAGAGGATGTTTTTTGGTTTTTGAACTTTTCTATGTGGGTTGATGTTGTTTGGGTTTCTTTTTTCTATTGCTGTTTGTTTTGTTAGTATAGTTATAACATAAAGGCACATATTACTGTTAAGAAATTTTAAAATATTACCCTTTTTACCAGTGTTAAAATAACTGATTAAAGGGTCACAATTATTGTTATTTAGGTAGGAAATTATTATATTATGTAAAATTATGTAAAAATGCCATTTATTTTTTTTGACAATAAATAATTTCAAAAAATATATATATAATATTTACAACAAACCAACAAATTCTAGCGAATATATTTAGTTCAATTCATACCACCCATGCAAAATGTAAATTATTTTAATTACGAGTAGGAATAACCGTACCTGAGGTACACAATCCCAAAATGCGTCTGAGATATAAACAAAGTAATTCGTTGGATTTATACTTTTTTTTTATCTAAATCATATTTCAAAAAAAAAAAATTTTAGAAACTGTTCGTGATTTCAGTTGGTTATACCTCCTAATAAATGTAATGAAATTCTTAAAGATTTTAACAGTTGTAATTGTTTTATACAATTTGCTTTAAAAATAAATTCATACAACCCATGCAAACTGAAAATGATTTTAATGATAAGTATTAAAATGGCTAACACAGCTTTTAGACAGCTTTAGGCATATCTAATGCAGGTCCTAGACAGCTTCTTATGGACTCTAGTCGCCGAAAATCGCGCATGAGAAGATGATATGTGGTGGTATAGACCCTAGACAGGGTTAACCCTCCTTTATGAGATGAAATGAAATTGGTTTACTCAATTTTGATATCTTAGATAATACTTATTCATATTAATATTTAAAATCAAACTTCTTTAAAGAAAGAGATATTGGAACTTATCGCACTCTCAGACATCTTGTGGCTCAGCAAATTAGCTTCTTAAAAAAATGGTTAATTTTCAAATTATTCAGCGGGCTAGCAACGCTTTTACAATAACAAACTAGGACATGTTTTGATTTAAGCTCTTGGACTGTTATAAATAAATTGCTATTCAATTGATAAGACTTAATTTTTCTGTCGTATTATTTGTTAAATCAATCGCCAATTAAACTGTCATAGTCCTCATATTCAGTTTTTTTGTAGCATTGTATTTGGTATAGCGACCTATACAATTTTGATGACGTCATAGATTTGAGCAAGATAATTTTTGGGGCGTGGCCGTTGGCGAATCTGCTTAATTGGCTTCGGTCATCATGACCATCTGATGTCATCAATACTTTTGGAATCCCTCACCTAACCTCATTGCTTATCTACTTAATCCATCTGCCACAGGAAGTGAACAATTTTTAAAAATCACTCCAAAGTCGAGCGCTTTCAGAAAGTGATAAAACAATCTTAAAAGTACCTTCCTAAGCTACGATCACGACACAACATTCAGACGTGAGCGATTATACGAAGCATTTCCATTAACGTTTTATATCGAGGTTGACTGACGTACGCAGACTTAAACAGACACATAAAGTGGGGCTTTACCACGGCCTTTATTGTTTCTTATAAATTTTTTAGCCGTGACTGGAATCTGGAAACAAACAAGGTCGTAAATTTAGGCCGGACTTCTGAACTGTTGGGGGGAAGTCGTAAACATAGAAACAAAACGAAACAACAGAAAAGGGAAAGGCGTAATAGAATTTTAATTTTTAGAAAATTGTCGATAGACGCTACTACGAGTGCTTGCTATACAACGTGTATAAATAGCTATCCTTGTTGAAACTAAATAATCCTTTAATCTAGCTCCTATTAGCTCTAGGCTATTAATAAAAAAGTTGAAAACAACATTTCATGTTTCTTATTTATGACTCAGATCCCCAACTTCTAGAAGGCACGTTTGCACGCTAACAAAAACAATTCTAATTTGCTATTATTATGATTCTTTGTTTTCGCCGTTATAAAAATAACTTGCTCGCTTTGTCATCTTTAAGAAATATTATATGAAGTTTTCGGGCTCTTATTAAGCCAATATCGATCTAGTCGGGCATATGAAATATTTTACCCGAGTGGTTTTGCAATTTATAGAAACTGTGGTTTCGGCTCATATTAGATGTTATATTATTATCAAAATGTAGGGGCACGTGTGTAGGGTACAAAAAATGTATATTAAAAATAAAGTTTGAATGAACTTTACGTTGCCAGTCTCAAGTTTTATTATTAATACACTATTAATGGTAATATGGATCATCTAGATGTTATTATTCTAACATTTCTATTCCCTACATTGATACTTTTACAGCGAGCAGACTTCGGGTAGTAGTGTATTCATGAGAGCACCTCCTCCTAATTTAGTTTTAGGTAGAATGGTGATATTGAAATGTTAGAAATAATAACAGGAAGTACAGCAACAGTATAAGTATACACCTTAATAAGTATACACCTTTCAACCTGTTTTAAAACATTTGTCAAGTCATACGAAATTTGTCAAGTCATACGAAATTGCGTCCAGATCGTCATTGTTTATCTACTAATTAACAGTATTTTTCTACATTCACTCCCAAGTAAATATTTATTCGAATAAATTGCGGTTGCCGGGTAGTAATTTATCGATATCTAATGCCAAACGAATTATTCAGCAGATTGGTTTTTCTTATAATATACATTGTTTGCATGCGACTTCTACTATTGAGCGCACGCTATGACATTATGATAGATCGATGCAAAACGTATGCATTTTAGAGCAGAAATTGCCCTGATTAATGCACGATAGCAATAGTAAGACTATTAAATTTTTGCTATGGATGGAACATTTTCTAAGTGACTGCTGCACGACACACTTTACGTACCTGAACCCTGGTGTCCCCAAAGTGTTCGCTCTCCTTAAGGAAACGTGGCAAGAACACAGTCCCCGAATTCACTTACCCCAATATGACATCATCCATTTACAACCGGTAAAACATGTATTTTTCGAGCTTGACTTCAAAAAGGCCTTATTAATTTTGCGGCTGATGCGTCATTAATCACGGTCTCTTTGATGCCAGAAAAGGAGCGCCAAATAGTAAAGCCGCTTAAATGTCAAGATTCGACTAAACGGTCCATATAAAAGTCGTTTATAAAATGGATTAAGACGTAATGCCTAGCGCGCTGGATAATATTGTGCCGAGATTTCACATGCCACGTAGGACCTGGCACGGATTCCTTTAATTCAGGGTTGCATCGATTTTGTTTCAAATATTCATGCATTGTGGATATGCTCGAATTAGTCATTCGGATTATTCACACCTTAGTCGGAAAATGCATTGCAAATGCAAATATCCCCGATGGCCTTACAATAAAATTATATTTTCTTGGGTTTTTGGTCTTTAAGAGAGTAAGGATCCTAAAAAGGATAAAAACAATTTCAGAGTAGATAAGTTAACAAAACTGAGAATATGAATCAAAATAAAATTAAAAAGCATCAGTCTCTACTATTATCAATACATTTTCATACCAACTTACTATTTGATGAATTAATCGAAGTGTTAATCTTTAATATCTTATTTCTATACAAATGTGCATAATGAATAATATGTTATTAACTAATCATGTCTTGAACATGCATTTCGAAGAACATTTTAGTGTTAATCTTCTTATATAGATCTGGGTAAGTAGTTTTCTAAAAATATAGACTAATTTATCTATACCAACAACAGATATTTTCTAAATTTGTATTATAATAGAGATTCATACTTTTTGTTGACCAATTCAAATTATTTTACTAGCAGAAGTAAATATTTTATAGTAGGGTTTTGTGCTTTAGTATCACAATGACAGGGGCAAGGAATTTTAAAACATAAGTAATATAGACTTCATTAAAATATCTTGCCTAACAATAATACATGCCAGTCTATTTTGTTATAATTAATATAGTAAATTAAAACTTGCTTGCTAAAATTAAATTCATTATCAGATATAAACAGTATTGCATTATACAATGTTAAGAGTAAATAATTTTATAAACCTGAATCTATTTATATCCAATAATATGTGTTTCTCTATAATGTTACTATTACATCATCAACATATAATTCCTTTACATCGATGAAGGTTAATAGTTTTCTAGGAATATGGATCTGAATTTTAATTATATTAATTACATTTCTAACCTAATAATAGTACATGTTTCTCTATAATGCTACTATTAATATCATCAACATATAACTTTTTAAACCGATGAAGTTTAATAGTTTTCTAAAAATATAGAACTGAATTTGACTTTTTATTAATTAAATTATTAACGTATTAAAACATGTTTCTCGATAATCTTACTATTAATATCATCAATATATAATTCCGTTAAACCTATGAAAGTTAATAGTTTTCTGAATATTGTCGCGAGTAGTCGTGATGACAGTTCTTTTAACTTTTTCTTAATGCCTCCACCGGTCTGTCATCATACGTTTGAATCGCGATGCCACGCCTTATTCAGCGTGCAGGGGTATAACTCTGATGGTAATACGGGATTCTTTACGTAAGGTGAGAAGCGAAGATAAAGAAAGCACTTAAAAACAATAAAGTATATTAGGTAAACTTAATGAGAAAAGATTAACAATGTATATTGGTCAAAGACCCAACGATAGAGTTTTTAACAGCGTTTACTGGTCAGAAACTTAATGAGACTAGCCTATACCCAATTATTAAGGTGCGCATGCTTTCTCGACTTGAGGTATGTTTTATGAATTGTTTATAGGTCTTTTTGGTCACTGCTTTGTAAATATAGTTTATCTTATGTTGAGTTGCGTTTTATTTAATGTTAAGGTATCTAAGAGCACTTGGACACTACACTTTGAACTACTTGACAGACTACTTAGAAACTTCACTCGAAGAACTTTGACAGACTCGACTTTTCTACTGTGGTTAATAAAACCCCTAGTCTTAGCAGTCGATGTGGCTAACCAAGAACTAGGTTTGGGGTAGGAAAAGGATTAGAACTTTAGCAATCATGTGACTAACCAAAGAGCGGATTGAACCAAAAGCAGTCATGTGACTAACCCTGGAGCTGCCTTAGGTGAGACCAAAAGTCTGACGAACTGAAGGTTTGCCAGTGTATTTATATTAGAGAAATTGCTGATCATTGCATGCTTAAGGTTCATAATCGCTCCCGTTGACTGCTCGCGTTGTTTATAGTTTGCTTTTAATGTTTATTAAATAATTCCCAAGTTCAAGTTCAAACTTGAGACAGGGTGATAATTAGTTAATAGCTTTATGAATTATTATATTTGACACGTTCTCTCGCCCTCTAAAATGTTGGTCCCCAACATTAATGCTACCGTTATAGTTCAAAAAAGAAAGACCTCAATTCGAAAAAACTTGCCGCATAATACTATGTGATATTACAATTTATAGAACATAAAAAATATCCATCAGTGGTCTTGTTACTTTCTGGATCCAGGCTGATCCTTAGTAACTCCCTCTAGCCTCCACTGCAGTCTATATGTCTTAGCATTGACATACCATTAAACTGTTTTGAGGGTATCATAAGTAAGAGCCTGCTGGAGAGACTAGTATGGACATCCACTGGTGCTTGGTACATAAAATAAAAAAGAGACATATTTTGATAAATTGTCTTTGAAATTTTATACTTAACTCTAATTCTAGATTAACAGAGAACAAGTAGAGTGTATAATTCCCCACTTAGTATTTTGCATATTTGAAATATCTATACTTTACCGTTGACTGTCAAATAGGCGCCTATTCGACAATCAACGCTTGTTTGTATAATTGCTATAGTTACAGCTAATAGGGAATGCGTCCATCCCCCGCTAGTTGAACTTTGCTTTCTAATTATAAACAATTTTTATTCTAGAGTTACTAGGGAGATAGTTTATAGCACTTCTTTCTATAATTATTTACATTACTTAATTCAAATAAGTCGATCCTGTTTTTAATATTACCCAACTCTATTTACCATATCTATTACATGGAAAATTATCGGGCTTATTTATGTATACAGATGGGCTTGTTTTCCCAATTTCCCATATTAAATTTAACTATATTACCCATATCGTAGATAATTCCATAATTGTAAAGAAAAAATTTGATTAATTATGTCTTATTAAATTATTTTGTACATCTAACATTATATTACTTAAGTACGGTCCTTTTTATGAGACTAATATTTATAGCTGTATTTTATGTCTCTTATTATACAATTATAGCCGTTTATATGACACAGTTAGACTTGTTTACTTATGTAAAAATATGCTGACTTTTTATAGTCTCTTAATCGACTCACTTATGTTTGCTGACCATATTTATATTTAAAAATGTTTATCTACACACAATTTACCGATTTTAGTTCCATGAAATATCCTACAGTCAATTAGTCTAATATGTAACATTAATAAATAAAAGGTATCTTATACTTTACGCTACAATATTTTCTTTTTTCTGGCTTGTCCCTCACTTCTTGGTGGCTAGATGGCGCCCTTTGAAAACTGCTGAGAAAGTATCCATCTTTGCTTCGTGTCCTTTGTTGAGTATCGATATGTCTGCCCCATCTCTACTTGGGCGAGTATTCGCCGAGTAGTTCTGGTGCTTTCTTCATTTTTATTTCCTTTGACTGGTACCCCTGTCAATTCGTCGACCTCGAACTTTTTGACCTCTGGGAAAGAATGCTGTCGTGTGTTCTATTCGCCAATTGGTCATTTATTTCTACGGTAGCGTTTTTTGCGTTGTGTACCGCCTAGATCAAATAAATTATCATTAAAATTTGTTACATTGATATAATGACGAATATTTGTGTTTGATTTTGCACCTTTTGGTCGGTTTTTTGTTCCTGCCAGATGCAGTTTTTTAATGCGACCAGGGATTTGCCTAGGAAGTTTGAATCTTGGCAGGTGCTTTGAAGCGAAAAGGTAAGTGTTGTATTTCCTATAATCATTATTTTCGGCCTCTTGTAGAATGAGAATGGATGCTAGAGCATAAAAAACTCTAATCTTAGGGTGTTTCATGCATGAGTTTGAATTTCTTGGAAAGGGTGTGGCAAGTGACTGATCCATTCGGCATATACTCCATTTTATGGAATGTGGGGCTTGAATATTAAAGAGAGAGGTTTTATCAATGTTATTTATTCCAATCCAAGCTGTAGATGACGTGTATTACTGCTAGTTTGACATGGAAGTGGTTATGTGAAGATAAATTGTAACTTTTTTAGATTACGGAAGCATGGAATATGAATAATAAGAGTCCCTGGAACTGAATGGCTTATGGTCTGGCCGAACTGCCATTGCTGGCTGCTGTGGCACCATATGTTCTAGTTTTCTCCAGTCTGTCCATCGAATGGTTTTCGTCATAACTACTGGATCCTCACGTCTTCTTTCTACAACTGTAGGTAAGTCGCTAGATTTTATTGCTTAGCTTTAGTTTTATTCATGTTTGTTGTCTCGTCTTTTGATAATAATTTTCAGTTTCTGCCAGATATTGCATGTCCTGCTGCTGCTGTTTTCATTGTTGTGTTATAATTTATATCTGACTCCAAATATCTCACAATATTTAGATATCTTTTGAGATTGTAATGCTCAGTTTTTTTTGTTATATTCTTCTTAAGCATTTCTTCGCTTTTTAGGTCTGGATTCTTGCAGAATTTGGAGACTTCTGTCGTAACTGGATAGCTCTACAACTGGTTCCTGAGTACTCGATTGACTGCTGTCGTCTGTGCACATCTGTACCTTCTGAGATGATTGAACCAAACTCGCAAGGATCTGGTTAATTGGTAAATTGATATTTATATCTTCTTGATATATATACATTGTTTCTTTATACGCCTATATCTATTCTAATTTCTTTATATTACATTGCCATATCTTAGGTTTCCTTATTCTTTACTTAATCTGTACTTTATTCTATCTCTTCCGTATTTACTACTTTCTTATATATGTATGCTTTATTTTTAAACTCGTATTATATGCATATTTTTATATATTTCCTCAATTGTTTCAACTTCTATATGCTTCTCAAAAACTTTCCTTTAATTAGTTCACTTTAGGTATGCAACTGTTCATACTTTATATGAACACTTTATTGTATGTATTTTCATGCTTATCATTACATGACTAGTTACTTCATTATTTCCTTATCTATCCCGAGGCAGCGATAAGTTAATCGATCTATGTCTCTATGCTTATCTATCTATGCTTCATTATGTGACTAGCTTTATGTGCAAAATATAGGACATTATATTATTATTTATATAACCATGTATGCTCTTTTTTAAACACATTATATAGGAACATGTTTTGCTTATACATTTCTCCATTATTTCACCTTATGTATGCTTTACATACACAACTTTTGCTCATATATTGCCTCACTATGTATGCTTCTTCTTAAAACATCTTCTTCTATATTATTTCTTCCCACTTTACATAAACAACTTTTCAACTTATGTATGCTTCTCTTATATTCTTCATGCTTTACGTAAACATTTCTTGCTTATGTAAACATTTTATCTGAGCTTCTGCGGTACCAAAATTTTTTGCTTAACCTTCGTACGTCAGCCAGCTATACTTCAGTCCGTATATGCTCAACTTTCCGATGCCTAAATTTAGATAATCCATCGTGGCAGTCTTTTTAGGCCGGAGAACTCTTTACTTTATAATACTTCCTCGTATACACATTTATTCCTCCTGTATATACTCTCAATACACAATTTTAATGGCAACTCAGTTTTCCTGCTTTTCTCGAATACGATAATCCTGCAACTGGGCCATTTACTTGTGCTTTATTATGAATATCTTCACCTTATTTTCACCTATTTATTTTGCATACATAGTTTACTAATCTTCTCATTAATATTCACTTAACACGACTTATTCTAGCTTCT
The DNA here is from genome assembly GCA_016904865.1 of Pissodes strobi. Classification (NCBI taxonomy): domain Eukaryota; kingdom Metazoa; phylum Arthropoda; class Insecta; order Coleoptera; family Curculionidae; genus Pissodes; species Pissodes strobi. The sequence goes on along the minus strand of MU182956.1, from coordinate 92,768 downwards.
TTTTTCTTCATAACTCCTATGTGCTATGCTATGTACATAGTTGTCTATCTATATATAGTTTCTTAACCAACCATATATATCCTAAGTGTTTTATCTATATATTTGTCTTAATAACACTAGGGTATATATTATGCTTAATTATGTTTCACTATGTACAACTTTTATTTACATTGAGACTTTCATCCCACCTCCCATTTTTGTTTTTGCTTGTTTCTTCTTTAGTTTCTTATTTTACTTGCGTACTTGTTCCATATATAATTTTATTTTCCTTATCTTTGTCATCTTCACTAATTTCTCCTGCTTCTTGCTCCATTGTTTCCTTTAGTTTCTCCTATACAAATCTGTTGTATTGCTCCATTTTAATTTAACACTCAGTTGTATTTAATTTATTAACTTTTTCTTTGCAGATACGGACCTGACCTTGGTCACACCATGCGGTTCTATTCCTGACCTTTCCCAACTAGCGGTGGCGCATGGATTCAATGACCTTGCAGCTTGTAGCGTCCGCCGCAAGATGGCGGCGTGTATGCAGCAATGGACGTAGCTTGAACGCGCGTAGTTTAAAAATTGCCTTATATTGTAAATAAAATTTTTTGAATTATGTTAGTTTTATTGACCAATAATAAGATTTAACCGCGCGAAATAATACTGGCGCGTGTTTTGAATTTTTTAATTATAATTTAATTGTTTTTTTTCTCTCTAACAACGTGTCAGAGGTAGCTTCGGCGCCTCCACCACGTGTCACGAGTATCATTGGGGGTAGCGCGTTTTATTTAAAGAATAACTTCTCAGAGAAGAGCCTCGTCGCGATTAGTACAATGACGGGGTCTCAATGCTTCCTTTAATCTACCACTGAATGTTCTACTCGTGAGGACACGCCTTGTTTAGCGTGCCGGGGGGTAACTGAGGTAGAACGGGATTGCGTCACGTGGGGTAAGAAGAGATGATAAAGTAAGCACGTTTAGTTTATAACAATAACAATGTATTAACGATAAAACTTTAACAACAATTATTGGTCAGAGAAAATGAGATTCTATTATACCCGATTACTACGGTACGCATGTTTTCTCGATTTGAGGTACTGTTCATAGGTCTTTGTTTACTGTCTTATAATTTATAGTTTTTCTTAAGAACTGGGTTTTATTTAAGAGCACTAAGAGCTTTCACTAAACTTTTTAACTGACTATTTAGACACTTGTCTTTCTCAACACTGACAAACTTCTTGTCAAGACTTTACTATGGAGGTTGTGCAACCCCTGGTCCTAGCAGTCGTCAAGTAACTAACCGGTACCAGGTTGGGTAGGAAAGGAATTGAACCTAAAGCAGTCGTATGACTAACTCTAGGAGCGGATAGAACCCAGAAGGCAGTCGTCAAGTGACTAACCTTGGGAGCTGGAGGTGAGATTAATGTCTGCCGAACTGAGGGTTCGGTAGCGTATTTATATAAAACAAAGTGATGATCATTGCATGCATAAGGTTCAAAGTCGCTCCCATTGATTGCTCGCGTTGTTTATAGTTTGCCTTTAATGTTTATATAACAATCTTCAAGTTCAAGTTCAAACTTGCGACAGGGTGATATTTGTTTAGTAGCTTATGCATTTTAGTAGATTACAATATTTCTTTATAATGTTACCACTAAAGTCATCAATATAATTTTTTTAAATTATGAGATTTAATAGCTCTCAAAAAATACAGATCTAAATATTATTTTAATTAATTAAATTACTAACCTAATAAAAATATGTTTCTCTATAATGTTGCTATTCATACCATCAACATATAGTTTCTAAACTAATGAGGGTTAATGGTTTTCTAAAAAAATAGATCTAAATTTGAATTTAATTATTTTAATTACTAACCAAATAATAATACATGTTTTTCTATAATGCTATAATTAATATATAATTCCTTTAAACTGATGAGGGTTAATAGTTTTCTAAATTTATAGATCCGAATTTTAATTTAAGTACTAATAATAATACATGTTTTTCTATAATGTTGCAATTAATAACAACATATAATTCCATTAAATTGATGGGGGTTAATGGTTTTCTAAAATTACAAATCTGAAGTTTAATTTCTTTAATTAAATTATTATATCAATATCAACATATAATTTGTTTAAACCGATGAGGTTTAATAGATTTCTAAAATTATAGATTTGAATTTAAATTTAATTTATTTAATTACTACCCTAAAAACAATACATGTCTCTCCGCAATGTTACAATTATTATCAACAGCAAATACCACCTTTAAATCAATGAGGGTTAATAGTTTTCTTCTACAACTATAGATCTGAAATTTAATTTAAATCCTAATAGCATTACATGCTTCTGTATAATGTTCCAATAATAACAACATATAATTCATTTATACCGATGACGGTTAATAGTTTTCTAAAATTATAAATCTGCATTTTAATTTAACTAACTACATTACTAACCTAGTAAAAATACAAGTTTCTCTATAATGTTACTATTAATATCGTCAATATATAATTTCTTTAAACCGATGAGAGTTAATAGTTTTGTAAAATTGTAGATCTGAATTTTACTTTAATTTATTACATTACTAACCTAAAAATAATACTTGTTTCTCCATAATGTTACAATTAACATTAACAACATATAATTCTTTTAAACCAATTAGTATTAAAGAGTTTTCTTCTAAACTTATAGATATGAATTATAATTTAGTATATTTAACTACTAACCGAATATTATATGTTTCTCTGTATTGTTACAATTAATATCAACAATATATAATTACTTTAAACCGATGACGGCTAACAGTTTTATGCAATTATAGATGTGAATCATCTTAATTTAATTTATTTAATTAATGACGTCGTATTTAAATACTAACTTGCATGAAACATAATAACTAACGATGAGAATTAATTGAAAAAAAAAAACAATCTTTATTGGGAAATTAAGGCAATATTGAATTAATAATATGTAGTGAATCAGTGGCTTAAATTAATATATCAAAAGTATGTTTTATTACTATAAGAAATCCAACCAAGTCAATAATTCTTATCAACATCTCGTAAAGAGAAACTTAAAGACCGTCTGATACTTCGTGGCTTAATAACTTAATATTTGCGTAAGTTATGAACTAATTTATGTTTTAAATAAATAAGAACAAAAGTAAGCATGTAACAAATAAGGGTTAAGTGTTATTTTTCAGAGTCAATTATATACATTCAAAGCATAATATATGAACACAATCGTAATAAGGTATATGGCTTGAATTCAAAAAAACAGGTAGCATTTACTTATAATATATTCATGAAAAATGAAATGCTACAATATTCCCAAACGAAATGGTAAACTTTTAAAAATCTAAATCGAAAGCAACAACTACGGGAGGATAGCCTATTCCTACTACCCGGAACTACCAACCGAATATTACAAAAATTGCGGCCTGCCTCGTGGAAAGATAAATCAGAGGTTCCAAAAAATTATCAGAAATGATCAGCCGTTGACTTGAATTAAGCAAATTAGGGGTCCCAAGAAGGTATGAAATGTGTGAGCCAAAAGTAGAATAGGAATTTGATAGATCCAATGAGACTTTACAGTAGGCTTTATTAACCCAATTCTTAAAAATATAGAACGGCCAGCAGACATAATTAATGTAATATAAATTAAGCAAATTTATACTATTAACATAATATCCTATTTTAATAATTTGATCAAACTTAAGCAATCTGTGGTCGCTTAACAACTAAAATAAATATAGCCACAACATATGAGAAAGCTACTTAAGGCTACAACAGTTTTATAACAGCTAGTTCAAATATATCATTAACCTATATGTAGAATAAATTTAATTTGCATTAATAAATGCGGCAACCTTATGTATATTGACAACAAATCGAATCAATAAATTCAAAATTAATTAACCAAAGAGGTCAATACTCAATAATTCCTACCACAAAATACAGCATCTTTTTTACTAAATGCAGCATATAAAATGAACTTTAAAATCTTTTACACCGGCCAAATCAGACTATTACAATGTTTCTATATAATGTTACTATTAATATCATCAATATATAGTTCCTCTAAACCAATGAGGCTTAATAGTTTTCTAAAAATATAGATCTAAATTTGAATTTAATTATTTTAATTACTAACCAAATATTTCTATAATGCTATAATTAATATCAACATATAATTCCTTTAAACTAATGGGTTAATAGTTTTCTAAATTTATAGATCCGAATTTTAATTTAAGTACTAATAATAATACATGTTTCTCTATCATGTTACAATTAATAACAACATATAATTCCGTTAAACTGATGAGGGTTAATAGTTTTCTAAAATTACAAATCTGAAGTGTAATTTAATTAATTAAATTACTATATCAATATCAACATATAATTTGTTTACACCGATGAGGTTTAATAGATTTCTAAATTTATAGATTTAAATTTCAATTTAATTTATTTAATTACTAACCTAAAAAAATACATGTCTCTCCGGAATGTTACAATTATTATCAACAACATATAACACCTTTAAATCAATGAGGGTTAATAGTTTTCTTTTACAACTATAGATCTGGATTTTAATTTAAATCCTAATAGCATTACATGCTTCTGTATAATATTACAAAAATAACAACATATAATTCATTTATACCGATGAGGGTTAATAGTTTTCTAAAATTGTAAATCTGTATTTGAACTTAACTAGCTAAATTACTATCCTAATAAAAATACAAGGTTCTCTATAATGTTACTCTTAATATCATCAATATATAATTTCTTTAAACTGATGAGGGTTAATAGTTCTAAAATTGTAGAACTGAATTTTACTTTAATTTATTTAATTACTAATCTAATAATAATAAATGTTTCTCTATAAAGTTACAATTAATAACAACATATAATTCCCTTAAATTGATGAGGGTTAATAGTTTTCTAAAATTACAAATCTGAAGTATAATTTAATTAATTAAATTAATCTATTAATATCAACATATAATTTGTTTAAACTGATAAGGTTTAATAGATTTCAAAAATTATAGATCTGAATTTCAATTTAATTTATTTAATTACTAACAATGCATGTCTGTCTCTAATGTTACAATTAATATCAACAACATATAAGACCTTTAAACCAATGAGGGTTAATAATAGTTTTCTTCTACAACTATAGATCTGAATTTTAATTTAAATCCTAATACCATTACTATAATGTTACAATATATAACAACATATAATTCTTTTAAACCCATGAGAGTTAATAGTTTTCTAAGATTATAAATCTGAAATCTAATTCAACTGATTAAATTACTAACCTAATAATAATAATACAAGTTTCTCTATAATGTTACTATTAATATCATCAACATATAATTTCTTT
>MU182956.1:41521-87381 GCA_016904865.1 Pissodes strobi | reverse complement strand
ACTAATCTAATCATAATACATGTTTCTCTATAATGTTACAATTAATACCAACAACATACACTTTCATTAAACCGATGAGGGTTAATAGTTTTCTAAAATTAAACATCAGAATTTAAATTTAATTTATTTAATTACTAACCTAATAAAACATGTTTTCTATAATGTTACAATTAATGTCAATCATTCCTTTAAATCGATGAGGGTTAATAGTTTTCTTCTTAAATTATAGATCCGAATTTTAATTTAAGTACTAATAATAATACATGTTTCTCTATAATGTTACAATTAATAACAACATATTATTCCGTTAAATTGATGAGGGTTAATAGTTTTCTAAAATTAAAAATCCGAGGTTTAATTTAATTAATTAGATTACTATATTAAAATCAACATAAAATTTGTTTAAACCGATGAGGTTTAATAGATTTCTAAAATTATAGATCTGAATTTCAATTTATTTAATTACTAACCTAAAAATAATACATGTCTCTCCGTAATGTTACAATTGTTATCAACAGCATATAATACATTTAAATTAATGAGGGTTAGTTTTTTACAATTATAGATCTGAATTTTAATTTAACTAACTAAATTACCAACCTAATAAAAATACAAGTTTCTCTATAATGTTACTATTAATATCATCAATATATAATTTCTTTAAACCGATGAGGTTAATAGTTTTGTAAAATTGTAGATGTAAATTTTACTTTAATTTATTTCATTACTATCCTAAAAATAATACGTGTTTCTCCATAATGTTACAATTAACATTAACAACATATAATTCCTTTAAACCAATGAGGGTTAAAGAGTTTTCTTCTAAAATTATAGATGTGAATTATAATTTAGTGTATTTAATTACTAACCTAATATTATATGTTTCTTTGTGATATTACAATTAATATCAACAACAAATAATTACTTTAAACCGATGACGGCTAACAGTTTAATGCAATTATAGATGTGAATCTAAATTTAATTTATTTATTTACTAATCTAATCATAATACATGTTTCTTTATAATATTACAATTAATAACAACAAACTTTCATTAAACCGATGAGGGTTAATAGTTTTCTAAAATTATAGATCAGAATTTTATTTAATTACTAACCTAATAATACATGTTTTTCTATAATGTTACAATTAATATCAACAACATATAATTCCTTTAAACCGATGAGGGTTAATAGTTTTCTTCTAAAATTATAGATCAGAATTAAAGTAGTTTATTTAATTACTAACCTAATAATAATATATGTTTCTCTATAATATTACAACTAATAATCATTAACATATAATTACTTTAAGCTGATGAGAGTTAATAGTATTCCAAAATTATAGATCTGAATTTTAATGTAATTAATTTACTATTGTTATTCTTAATATCATCAACATATTACTCTTTCACACCGATGAGGGTAAAGAGTTTTATAAAATTATCTTTATCTCTAAAATGTTTATGTTAATATCATCCACATCTAACTGCTTTACACCGATGAGGGTAAATAATTGTCCAACAATACAGATATCAATTTATCTATATCAAACAATAATACAAGTTTTTCCATATTTTTATTATAATATTGATTTATAGCTTGCTGAAAGTTAAAATAATTTTTGCTATCAGACGTAAATGTTTTATAACAATTTTTTTGTGATTTAACACTACAATGACAGGGATTTTTCAAAATACAAATACACTTCAACAAAATATTATATGAATATAAATCATTTTAAACATGCTATAAAAAACGGACTTCAATTTATCTACTTCCAACAATAATACATGTACATGTCTGTGTATTGTCATTATTAACATCATCCACATATAATTCCTGCTGCATATTAAAATTATTTTAACTGAAATTATTAATTATTTTATCTATGACCGCATAATTTTGCTCACATTTCAAAAGTGTTATTTGTTAGGCTAGTAACTATTACAATATATTTATTGTGACAACTATACATCGATAAGGGTAAAGATTTTTTTATAAAAACGTGTAAATTTCAGTGTATCTTCATCCAATAATAATATATTTCCCTTTATTGTATAATACTAATATAGACAACTAACTCCAGTTAAATGTTTTTAAATTGAATTTAATGGTAGAAGTAAAAATAATGTGATGTTGGTAAAGAATTTAAAAAAATAAAATTCGTTTGACTTGACGTTATTATTAATACCAGAAAAGCATAACCGCTAACTGAAAAGTTAAATTTATTTTACAAAGGAACGACTAAAGATGTTTTGTTAATAGAGGTATATGACACAAGAACATTAATTAAATTTGAGTAAAAACTGAATTTAATTATAACCCCTTTTCATATAAACTAAAAACAGAATTGCATTTTCTGCCTGATTTTAATTAAATAATGCACGAAATGCAGTACGCCGTAATGTACTGCTGCAAGGAAACGTTATTTGATTCTCAAGGGTTTCTGTTCTTTACTTGTGGGTGTAGGGAATGAGTTTTGAAATTGCACAGTGGAAAACGACTTAATTAAGTACAAGACTGCTACATTTCGTACGGTAATATTTGAATTTGAATATTATATGAAACTCATTCAACAGCCAAATAAACTTTATTTTCTTTGGGTATTTTATTATTTTGTTTGGGTTGGTACATATTATGGTACGTTGTTTGTTTAGGAGCTGCTCCAATATGTACTTAATACCTACGTATTGTTTTGTATATACAAATTTTTGTTTGTTCTAAATAATAAAATACCTGTTTTCCGCTTGTATATTCAAGCCTTTAAATAATTGAATAATATCAATGCCATTATTTTTTTAAACTCTTTACCTCTGTCGGTGTAAAGGTTGACAAATCTAGTATTTTCTTTACAACTAAAAGATTTTAGCAAGATTAAGACTAATTACTTTTAAAGTAATTTAAGCATTTTAGTGGGAGTTACATGCTTTCGATATCATTAAACTGAATTAAATTTAAATGCAGATCTGGCGTATAAATGCTTGGTCAATGATATTAAATTGTTAATCGATAAATTAGATTTTTGATGGCCCTGCATGTTATTAGTTTTGTGTATATACCGATTACACGTGAATATCTAAAATTTCACCGTCCATTGACTTGGTTACGGGTCCGATGAACCAATATAGGCCCTTGCTTAATTAATGCGAAGGATAATTCAATTCGTAACGGAGTAATTCGATTTTGCGTTAAATAGATATGAATTTTGACAATGAAATTTCGTATTTTGATGTAGTGTGAAATTATTTGTAAAATATATTTTATAAATCGTTCGTCGAGTTTCATCATTAATTTGCTCTCAGTACTCGGTAACTTAGAAACTACAGTTTTTAGAAAATATGTTTTCTTTAAAAACTACAAGAAATACACTCTGAAATTTCAAGCAAATATATAGAATTAGCTCTATTATTAAGACAAAATTTTTGTTTAGATCTTTATCATTTACAAAATTAAAAAAGTTGTGTTTTCGTCCGAGATCGAACCGGGGCCCTTCCTCGCGTGTAAAAAAAGGACTGACTGTCTCCTCCCATTGGTGATTAAAAAATTTGTTAGGCTTTTTCTGTCCTCCTAATAGGCGCAAAACCTTCACTCCAGCTTAGAAGAGACTGAGAGCGAATAATTCCAAATTAAAAGAAAAATTTTAAATTTGAGAATTTAAAATTGAAGCTGAATGAAGTTACGTGTGGCGGTACGTAGGTTAGAACGAGTTGTCGGCTGAAAATTAGGCCCTAGCTCAAATTTCAATAAAAGATATCAAAAAATGTGTTATTTTTTTCTATCAAGAAAACCGATTAATAAAACAATAAAAATACGTTAGAAAATTAGATCATATTTCAATGCTTGAAATTCATCAGTATTAATCATAGTAAAATAAAGCAAATACTCAAATATTAATCAAAATCTAAGTCAGTAATAAGCGAATACTCAAATATTAATCAAAAGTAAATCCTGAACGTTTCAATTATTGAGCGCAAGTAATAAAAAAAAATCATATACTTACCGCTTTTAGCGACTTTCTCCTATGGAACACTGATATCAAAAGCTAATGAAATAAAACAGGTAGATAGACAAACAAATAATCGGTTTATTACTAAAATAAATGGTTGATTATAATCGTATTATAAAGGTAAAAAACTACTAATGAGTTGAAATGTCAAGTAAATTAGAACAAAAAAAAAATTACTAATAATCGTGGTACCCCGGTACACTCGGTTTGTGCCTGACAATAATGACTATAAATAAAGAAGAAAGCGATTAACTTTACTTGGTTACTTCACGAAAAGAAACAAATGATTTGCCTAAGCAAATGCTCGAAATATTTACGGTACTGAGAATTTAAACGTCTGAGTCAAACTGTTGTTGACATATAGCTAGAGAAAACTTAGTTCCGGAAATAACGCTGTAAAACAATATATAATCTGCGCAACCATAAAAAAATCACTTTTAATAAGAATAATTCAAGTAACGCAAATAAATAATCACTTAAAGTCGCTAAAAGCCCAAATCATGATTTGTTCACACGATGTTATGCTACTAACTAGTTATATATATTTATAGGTATCGGTTACAAAGCGCTGGTAATGGCCGCGTAATTACGCTGACCAGTATGACTAAGCGTTATTGAAACAATCCGTCAATCAAATCTTAAGTAAAGGAACTTCCTCTCAAAATTCTCCCTACCAAAAATTACAACTGACCAATAGAAATGTATCCACACATCACACTGTCAACATATGTCACATCCAACGTGGAATAATCTTTCAACTCCCGCTACGAAAATTATGACTGACAACTACGCATCGCAACCAAAAATAACCAATCAAAATTCAGTACGCAAAAATCAATAAGTCCCAACATTGCGCACGAGGTTGAAAATCATGGACAACATAGCTATATTCACGGTAACATGGCTATTCAGAACCGGAAACGCTAGAAACCACAGACTTTAATCTCGGGGTCCCTACGCGCCAAATTCAATCCGTCCAAAATTGAAATTTGTTTAGCGACGCAAATTTTACACTTAATTGCCTCGACCAGAAGAATATCGTCGGAGCGATGCGAAAGCCGGACGGATCCTACGAGGGTTTTACGCTAATAAATATAATTGCGCTTGAAACTATGGGGATGGCGACGAGTTCTAATGTTATTTTCGCTTCGATGAAAGATAGCCAAATCGGCCCGTGACAAAAAAAACGCCCGGAAAATAAATATTAAAAACACACTCTCACATGTAGCTCCCGCTTTTTTCCAATTTTTGTGCAGTATTTTTCTCAGTAAAAATTTGAGATTTTACCTGTGGACGAGCAAAAGCCGTTTCCATTACTTTCCAGTAAGAAAATTTTTGTTTGGAGACATAATTGCTTGGAAAACAGCCAATTTGTGGAAAACAATATACTACAACAAAAGGCAGGAATTTTGTGGCCAAACATTCCAAACATTCCTCAGAGACAATGGTATTGATATGTACTTCCAAGCAGTTAAATAGTTTCGATGTTTAGATATTTATTTGGGTTTGTTTCGAATTAGTCCGGTAGGCTTGGGATTTATTTTGACGGTGTAGAATTAACGCAAAATAAAACAAATTGAAAAGTATCTTCAAGGAACCATTCAGCTTTGAAATGAAAATTAAGCTCATTATGGGACAACTACTTGAGACCAAGCTTGTGACTATGGATACAGGAGCAGAAAACTTATTTTAGGAATGGAAAAAGGCAATTATTTATAGAGAGGAGTGTTAAGTATTATAAATTTTAGCTCTTAAGAAAGTAATTTTTGGAACACATATTTTAGCGGTGACATTTACTAACTGGGTATCTTTTGAGCTATTTTTGCTTTAGACTTTTTTTTCTTACAGTTGACTTTTATTACTTTATTTTATTGTTGTTTACTGCTTGGTATTTTAGATTTTAATTTTACTGACTTAATATTTTAACAATTTGTAGATTCTTGTCCCTTTTTGTTAACAGTGTTGGCCAGGCTTACTATACTACTTACTGAATTTACCCCAATTACCCTGCCAATTACATTCAGAATATAAAAATTGCTTTATTTATATTATATTTTTACCCAAAAAGGCAGCTTGTTCTAATGAATTAAGTTTGAAAAGAAGAAAAAAAAAGAAGGAAAAATCATTTTAACTTTTGCATTCAATAAACATTTTCATTTAAGTTTCAATAAAATGTCTGAGGTGTTTAAGTGCTGTAAAAATAAACCAAATCAAAACTGGATATGTGTGATTTGCCATAACATTTTTCATCCCAGTTGCTGCAAAAGACAAAGGTACTTTAAAATAATAACTCAAAACCAAATTTACTGTTGAAAGCTGTGATATTAAGGCTACCGACATAGATGTTTTTGAATCAGAAGATTCTAAAAATCAATCTTTTCAAATTTGAAATGAAGAGTTAAAAAAAGAAATAAACATTAAAAACTTGCACATTGAAAAAATAAGATCTACTTCAAAAATCTTTGAAACTGAGGCAGCTGACATGGAGGAAAAATTACTTAAAGAAATAGAATCGAAAAATATTGAAATTAAAAGGCTTCAAGAGCAACTTGAAGAGCAAAAGGAGATTATTGAACGTTTTGACAGAACCACAACAACCGCCTCAACACAAACAGCAATAAGTCTAGACAATACATCATCCCAGACCACTAGGATAAGTAGTCGAACATCAGGTACACAAACTGATAAAATTATAAAACAAACAACAGTTGGAACTCAAACTAAAATATATCTACAAAATGATAGTGAGACACAAACTGAAGTGGAAGCTTTGTCTTTGATCCAGGAAATTCGACAGGTTGAGGCGAGTATTATTGGAGAAGGAAAAGGTGATCAGCTAATTCCATTAAAGCAGAGTAAACATCTTAAATCTTGTGGATCACAAACAAAATTAACCTGGTGTGCAGATCACCAACATTCAGCTGATCATACAAAGACTGGTAATACATTGACTATAAGTAAAGAGACAGCAGAAACTGTGTAATGTTATCTGAACTCTAATAGTTCTAAACCAATTTCGAATAACAGTCAACTTAAAAAGTCGAAATCTCAAATCTACTTGTTTGGCAATAAAAATGATATTAAGGGGCTCTCTCATATAGTTGACTCAGAACTTAACTACCTTATTAATAGCTATTATCCTGATAAGCTGATGACCCTAAAAGAACTAATGAATTTTATGATTTCAGTTAAACAAAATTTAAGCAAGACTGATTTCGTTATACTGTTTTTGGGATCTTATGCTGCCGAAAAAGGAACAGTTTCAACCCATATGATCTTAAGGAATGTCAAGAGTTCTTCAAAAATACAAATTTGGTATTTATAGGTCCGGCATATAGGGATAATAAACGCTTCTTAAATTCTCGCATCTACCAGCTGAATTTGAGACTAAAGAAGTTCTTCTATCTGAATGGAAACTTTACCAGGTTCTTTCCTATGGATTCCTTTTCTGATCCCAAATCAGATTTCACCTATTTGAGGTCCAATTTGTATCCTCAACACATTAAATAACTGTGTAAAATATATATCTAGTAATTTACTGACACCTGACACTGCTAAACTGTCACATGAAGAGAGACTTCTTCACCTTCTAGGAAAAACAAGGGATGACTGGCTACCAAAATTATCAAGTTTTGCAAACAGATTTCCATCCCCAACAGAATCGGTTAGAAGAGTGGGGTTTCACGTTGAGTTTACTGAGGAAGAGATAAGGCACTCAAGTAAGATTTACCAAATTAAAAATAGATCTTATAGGTCAGTTTCTGATTTGGACCTTGACTACTCATCAGGTATCAAGCATGCAAACCAAACTTATTTTCAAAGACCACCCAGATACCCTCCAACTCCACCGAATCAGAAAACCACCCATGCTCAATCCCTAATACAAGGAAAGGTCCAACGATCCAAATGGAACATGGGAGACTAAAGGCAATGCACACTTTTTTTCTAAACATAAGAAGTTTGCAAAACAAAGTTGAGGAGTTGGAGGGAATCTTATATGATGTGCATTACGACGTTGTTGTCCTATACGAGCATTGGCTGAAGTCTGACAATGTTGACTTGTGTGTTGTTGGGAGTTTTAGTTTGGCAAATGAGTTTTGTCGTATCCATTCAAATGGCGGTGGAGTTATGATACTTGTTAAGCCACATATAAGCTTCAAAACCTTAGATAATATTGATTCCCTGGCTGTGGAATCCTCCTTTGAGGCATGCGCAGTTAAATTGATTGGAATAAACACCATAATTATTGCTGTTTACCGCCCACCTCATAGTGATATAGATTGTTTTTGCAGCATTTTGGTTCAATGCTGAGTATTCTAAATAAAAATTCAGATTATGTTTATATACATGAAGACTTCAATATTGATTTTTTGAAGCTTGGCACACTTAGGTTGAAATTTTTGGATCTACTGTCCTGTTTTGGCTACAGATTATTAATCGAGGAACCTACTCATCAAGTTGTCTTGATAATTGCATAACAAATGATGTCAATGATTGCCGGTCTTCAACTGTTAATGTTGGTGGTCTTACGGACCATCTTCGTATTTCCAATAAGTTTTTTGTCAAGTCCACCACCAGGGACAGTACAACCCAAAATATAATATGTAGGCCTCTTTCAGCCGATGCTGTAAGCAAATGTGTCTCAGCCTTGGGTAGAGTTTATTGGAATGATATTCTCCTGGAGAGCATGGATGTAGATGGTTGGTCTGTGTTGTTTAATCAAGTATTTATAAATATGGTTGATACTTTTTGTCCACAAAAAACAAAGACGATACATAAATCTAATAAGAACAATAAATGGTTTAATCAGCACATTAAAGAGATGCGTGAAACTCTAAAATCTCTGACAGACTTGAATAACCAGTATCCTAATTTAGATATTTCTGAAACAGTTAAGCAATATAGAAATAACTATAGAAAAACTATTCTTGATACAAAAAGCAAATATGTTTCAAAAAAAATAGAAGAATCATCAAATAAGTCTAAAACTGCATGGCAGGTCATTAATCAAAATAGGCCAGTGCATATAAAACAAAATACTACAGATATTTCTGCAGAGAAGTTTAACAATTTTGTTTCAACGATTGGGAAAACTACAAGTAAACAGATTCCAAATCTTTCTAACGTTGATCCAGTTTGTTTCTTATCCAATATCAATGCAAATAAACATTCACTCTTCCTCTGTCCAGCTGATGAAATTGAAATATCTGAAATAATAAATAATTTAAGTAGCAGTAATGCAAGAGATATTTTTGGTATTAGCAACAAAATGCTGAAGTGTTTTCGAGATGGTAACATTTTTCCTCTCAAAACCATAGTGAATAAATGTTTTGAAGATGGTCTATTTCCATCAAACCTGAAAGTGGCAAGAGTTACTCCAATTTATGAAAAGGGTGAAGGGCGGGACGTCCAAAATTACCGTCCAATAAGTGTCATTCCTTCGGTCTCCAAAATTATTGAAGTGGCATTTAATAATAGGCTACTGGCCTTTTTAGAAAAAAATAATTTACTCTTTCCAACCCAATTTGGATACAGGAAAAAACTATCAACCAAACATGGCTATAGTTGAGTTAGTGCAGTACATAGTTCGGGCTTTGGAGGAAGGTCAGGTTGTATCTAGTACATTTTGCGATCTATCAAGGGCTTTCGACTGTGTAGACCATTCCATACTCTTAAAAAAGTTGAGTCACTACGGAGTGAGGGGAAATGCCTTAAATTTCTCAAGATCCTATCTCACAGATAGAAAGTAATGTACAGAAGTCAATGGTGTTAGGTCGTCTACATTGGCTATGGATGTGGGTGTACCACAGGGCTCAATATTGGGTCCTCTGCTATTTATCATTTATGTGAATGATTTACCACCGAATGTGGTGGACGCAGTAACTATACAATTTGCCGATGACACCACCTTGTTGACTAAACATCAATGTCTTGGAGATGTAAAACTTGCTAATCCACTGCTACTGGAAACAGTAAACAAATGGTTCTCTGCAAATCGGCTCTGCCTCAACTGCGCTAAGACTAAACATTTGAACTTCTCATTAAAAGAAATAAGTAATAATGACAGTTAATGTGTTAGGTTTTTGGGAGTAACCCTAGACAGTAGATTAACTTGGAAGCCACAATTAGAGGACCTGGCAAGGAAATTATCTCAAACTGTTTTCTTATTACGGCAAATTATAAAATTTATACCTTTGGAAATATCTTTAATCACATATTTTGGTTTATTCCACAGCCATCTGAATTATAGCATACTATTTTGGGGGAACTCAACTGATTGGCAAAGAATTTTTGTCATCCAAAAGTATGCAATAAGAACTATTTTAAAATTAAAATCTCTAGAATCATGCAGGCCCTATTTCAAAACATTAACTATAATGCCAGTACCAGCACTATTTATTTACAATTGTATATTATCTGCTAAAGAGAGGGTCGAATCTCTCTACATAAATATGAAACCAGGCAAAGACACAGATTGGTTATTCCTCAGATTAGGTTAACTTTAACAAAAAAGAGCTTTATCTATGTATCAGTCCAATGTTTGGTCTTGCCAATACCTAAGTTTAAGAAATCAATTGAAAAACTGTTGTTAAAAGTGTGTCCATATACCCTTGATGAATTTCTAAATTATTGTGATATACTGACTTTTTTGTAAATGTTATGTGGGTATGTTTAACTAGGTTAGATGATGAGGTGGTATTAAATGAGATGCCTTTTGCTCGTATAGTAGTTTAGGCACTAAGTTGAGGCTAGTAAAAAGAGAATTTTTTTGTGCAATTTGATTTAATTTTAGTGTAATTTTATGACAATGCTAAAACTGTAAGTTAAATGAGCAAATAAAGACATTCAAATGTATTCAAATATTTACATTTTTATCTCAAAAACTTTGTATTAATATCAATACATTTTGCGTACTGCTAAATTTTTTAAATGAAACACCCTGTATTTCCTTAATTTTTGAATTCTGAAATATCGACAAGGGTGGTCTTTTGGATTTTATAGTCTGTAAAAGAGTGTAAACCAATTTTTTCAATGATTTTAAAATTTTCGACAAACTTTTAAATTTTCAGGAAAATACATTTTCCGATCCGACTCTCGTACCTTTAAACCCGCTAAATTCGAAAATGATCACCGCCACCGTTTTCTACGGAAAGGGAAGTTTTGAAAATATGAATAAAAAAAAATTAGTACTGCTTTTTACAATTTTTAACTCAAATATAGGTGCCTATAGGAGCCATAAATTATGCTATAAAACTCTGGTAATTTCAAGATTTATAGTAATTTCTGCTCTATTCAATGGCGAAAACCGCACTTGATTACATTTTTAAAACGCGATTTTTTGAGGATCTGCAATTTTGAACTATTTTTTTGCCAAAATTTAGTGAAAAACTGGAAATCCGGATCGACCTCTACTACTACTGTCGTAGGAGTAAAAAATGCATAAATCATCGAACATTTAATAAAAAAATAATAATAAATAATATTCTAATATCTACACGTTCGCACTCCGGTCCCGTTGACGTTCGGATATGTTTTATCGGACAGCGACAGGCGGGGCGCGGTTTCAATTTAACCCGGAATTTATTATACGGCCGCAGAAATTGGCTCCGGGGGTCGTTTATAACAACTTAAAGAGGTTTCGCCGGCACCGCAAAAGTTAAAAATGTCTCGCGCGCCCCGCAATTTATTTCGTTCTCGAAATTTGTTCTTGTCGCCTACACGCGACCCGTTACAAATCTTCGGGCAGGTGCTTTTTCTCGACGAAAGCTTAGGCTATATAATAATAATAACGCCCTCATCCATTTGGGTTAGTTTATTAGATTCTATTAGAGGCCGTTCTGGAATATTTTAATCTAAGGCGTAATCCACGTTTCGTTTCAGGTTCCGGTTGGTGGCCGTCCCTGTCGCACAGCCTCGAGCTGGAGCTGCGGGAGCTGGGGATCGTGCCCAAACATTCATTCCTCTTCGAAAAAAACGCGTCTCAAAGGCATATCGAGAGGAAACTTCGGGCTATTAAGAAGCGACCATGCAGAGGTAAGTCCGGTTATTCATCTGAACCGTATTAATTGTCTTCAAGCTCCCCTTTACAACTCCAATAATAATTAAATTCTCGCTCCTCGTTATTTTTGTCGGTTCATTTCAGCTCGACGTTAATCAAAATTAAAAACGGGAGCAAACGATGCAAATTAATATAAGATTGCGGAATACCCCATCTGGCCACGATCCCGACATTAAAATTAATCGCCTGTTTAATTATCCAAGCCGCGATGAGAAATTCGCTTTCATTCTTAATTTTTTTTTTCTGTTTGATCAGCGATCCTGGTTTTAATTAGAAGTTGGTTTACTCTGCTCGAACCGATTTAAAAAATTCAAGGTGGCTTGAAATTCAAAACAAACTGAGATATTTTTCGATTTTTTGATGTCCCAAGACATATGGATAGGTTTTTCAATAAACTATCCCAAATGACACTGAATGTGATGAAAATATTTTACAACTTTGAGAACGCTTCACCCTTAGCAGCACACTCGATAATCCGCAAAGGTATAGTCCCTGTAAAGCGGGTAATATCAGAGGTGCTGCTAAGTGTTTGTCTTCTCAGCTATAATCAAGATCCTAATCAACTGGTTCGAGGGAACTAAGATAAATAAATATTCAATTCTTCTTAGCTGTAGTATATACAGGGTGTCCGAATAAGAAAACATGAAATTTTTTTCATATGAATCTGGGTCCGGAAATGTACAGTTTCCAAATAGTTTTCACATTTAAAAAAAAAAACGGTTTTATATTAATATCTTTAATATCCATTGACCGATTCTGTCGAAATTTGGTAATCTTGTCTGTAATAAAATGGGGCTCATTTATCCTTAATTAGATTAATATTATGAAGTCCAATGGCGTCCCGGGAGGCATCATGGGGAATATTATTGACAAAAAAAATGTGCGCCACTGACTTTTTAGACATTTTGTACTCTTTTCGTATTAAGCAGTTGATTCGTTGATTGTCAGTTGCTTCGTTTTCGAGAAAAAAAATCAAAACCACTTTGTTACATTTCCAAACTTCTTTTTAAAAAACGGTTTTTTATTAATATCTTAAATATCCATTGACCGATTCTGTTAAAATTTAGTAGTCTTATCTATAATAAAATGGGGCTCATTTATTCTTAATTAGATTAAAAACAAGAAGTCCAGTGGCGTCCCGGGAGGCATCATGCCGAATATTATTGACAAAAATATTGTACGCCACTGATCTTTTTAAACATTTTATATTTTTTTCGTATTAAGCTACTAAAATACAACATTTTTGCTTCTGGAATTGTCTTCATAATTATCTTGCTTCGTTTTCAAGGAAAAAAAAATCAAAACCAATTTATTACATTTCCAAACTTCTTTTAAGAAATCGGTGTTTTATTAATATCTTAAATATCTATTGACAAATTCTGTTCAAAATTCGGTAGTCTTGTCTGTAATAAAATGGGGCTCATTTATATTTAATTAGATTAAAAATATGAAGTCCAGTGGCATCCCAGGGGGCATCATGCCGAATATTATTGACAAAAAAAAAACGTGCGCCACCAACTTTTTTAAACAGCTTATATTTTTTTCATTTTAACCAACTAGAACTACAACAATTTAGCTTCTTGAATTATTTTTGTATCTTACTTCGTTTCGAGGAAAAAAACTAGTTTATTACATTTCCAAACTTTTTTAAAAAAATTCTGTCTTTTACTGCCATCTTAAATATCCATTGATCGATTCTGTCGAAATTTGGTGGGTAGTCTTGTCTGTAATAAAATGGGGCTCATTTAGTTGTAATTATATTTAAAATATGAAGTCCAGTGGCGTCCCGGGGGCATTATACCGCATATTATTGACACAAAAATGTGCGCCACTGATTTTTTAAAACATTTTATATATTTTTTTCATATTAAGCAGGTAAAAACACAACATTTTTGTTTCTTGAATTGTTTTCGCATCTTGCTTCGTTTTCGAGGAGAAAAATCAAAACCAGTTATTACATTTCATTTTTTTTAAATCGGCTTTTTATTAATATCTTAAATATCCATTGGCCGATTCTGTTGAAATATGGTAGTCGTGTCTGTAATAATATGGAACTCATTTAGCCTTAACTAGATTAAAATTATAGTCCAGTGGCGTCCCGAGGGCATCAATATTATTGACAAAAAAAATGTGCGCCACTGACTTTTTTAAACATCTTATATTTTTTTTTGTATTAAGCAACTAAAAATACAATATTTTTGCTTCTTGAATTGTTTTCGTATCTTGCTTCGTTTTCGAGGAAAAAAATCAAAACCAGTCTAGGTTTATTGTATTTCCAAACTTTAAAAAAATTGGGTTCTTTATTAATATCTTAAATACCCTTTGACTGATTTTGTTGAAATTTGGTAGCTTTATCTGTAATAATATGGGGCTAATTTATCCTTAATTAGATTAAAAATGTGAAGTCCCGGAGGCATATTTATACATCCTCACATACGATGGCACCAGGGTGCTGAAAACTGTGAGCATTTGTGAACAATAATTACGCTACAAAACCTCACTGATTTCGGCACCTACGTAACTGGCTATCATAGGCACCAGGGTGCTGAGATCGGTTAGGTTTTGTAAGCGTTTGTAGCGCTACAAAAGCTCACTGATTTGGGCACCTGGAATACGCTGTTATATAATATTTTGCTTTTTGCATGGCCCTCCGCTCGCTTCGCTCGCTACGGGGGCTCAAGAAAAGGAAACTAACCAGGTGCTAACCCAAACTAACCCAAGACCAAGAAAAAAACTGTTTCGAAACTTAACCTAAAAAAAAGCAACGGGGTTTGAACCCGGACCGTCCAGGTGAGACCCAGCCATATAAACCTCTAGACCACGAGAGCTCTTACCGCAAATTGATTGCACCGTGAAAACATGGCGTGATTAGGTGCCCAAATCAGTGAGCTTTTGTAGTGCTACAAACGCTTACAAACCCTAACCGATTTCAGCACCCTGGTGCCGTCGTATGTGATGATGTGTAAATATGCGGCCCGGAGGGCATCATGCCGAATATTATTGACAAAAAGAATGTGCGCCATTGACTTTTTAAACATTTTATATTTTTTTCGAATTAAGCGACTAAAAATACAACACTTTTGCTTCTTGAATTGTTTTCGTATTTTGCTTCGTCTCCGAGAAAAAGATCAAAACCAGTTTATTACATTTCCAATAATATGGGGATCATTTATCCTTAATTAGATTAAAAATATCAAGTGCAGTGGCATCCCGGAGACATCATACCAAATATTATTGACAAAAAGAATGTGCGCCAGTGACTTTTTCAAACATTTTATATTTTTTTCATATTAAGCAACTAAAAATACAACATTTTTGCTTCTTGAATTGTCTTCGTATCTTGCGTCGTTTTCGAGGAAAAAAATCAAAACCAGTTTATTACATTTCCAATCTTTAAAAAAAAATCGGTTTTTTATTGATATCTTAAATATCCATTGGCCGATTCTGTTGAATTTTGGTAGTCTTGTCTGTAATAAAATGAGGCTCATTTATCCTTAATTAGATTGAAAATATGAAGTCCAGTGGCGTCCCGGAGGGCATCATATCGGCAATTATTGACAAAAAAAATGTGCGCCACTTACTTTTTTAAACATCTTCTATTGTTATGTATTCTTCTTCTTAAAGTGCCATGCAGATTCCTGCGTAGGCGTCCATCGCTTCTCTTATCATATGATTTCATTTATTGCAGCATTTTGCAGTGCCTGGAAGTCCCATATTCCTGTCCATTGTCGTATGTTTCTTAGCCAGGATAATTTTCTTCTACCTGTTCATCTTTTTCCTCCTTCTATTTTACCCTGGGGAATAAGACGTTGGAAATGATAACGATCTCCATGTAGTATGTGTCCAAGGTAGCCAGTTTTTCTTCTTTTGATGTTTTCGAAAAGTTCCCGGTCCACTAAACTAGCTCTTCTCAGTATGTCCTCGTTCGTCACATGATCAACCCACGATACTCTCAGCATTTGTCGCAGGGTCCACATCTCAAGTTTAATGAGAATTCCGTTTACTTTAATGCCTATGGTACTGCCGGAGATTGACTCGGTGAATGCTCCTTCCACATAAAAGTTGAACAACATCGGAGACAAGACGCACCCTTGGCGGACGCCCTTTTCTATTTCAAAATCCTCAGCTGTTCCTGCATTTTGAATTCGGATTTCCGCTCTTTGGTTCCAGTATAAATTACCTATAAGTCTGATATCCTTTCCATCCAGTCCCAAGTCCCCTTTCTTTGATTCTGACAATGCTGCACTAATGTTTGGAGACTAAATATGGCTTCTCTTGTTAAACTGCTCTTAAATCCAAATTGACAAACACCACTTACTTCCTCACACCTCCTATATAGATAGTCTCGTGTGTAGAACCCGAAGAAAGAGTTTAAGGAAATGGCTCATTAGGCTAATGAGACGGTAGTCTTTACATACGGTTGCGTTGTTTGATTTCGGAAGTGTGACAAATGTAGAACGGAGCCAGTCCTCGGGAATATGTCCAGTGTCATAAATATTGTTAAAGAGTCGGACAATGATATCAAGGTTTTGTTCGTTAACCAAATCAAACGTTTCTGAGTACATATCATCAGGGCCTGGAGCTTTGTTATTTTTTGTTTAATTTCACTCTTTAATATACTTGACGTTATTATTTTATTATTTCATTTTCGGGGTTCCTTGGTCTGTCATCTTGTAAAAGACTAATGGTGTATTTTCTCCATGTTAGTAGTAGTAGTTTATTGTTTTCATCCTTAATGAAACTTGTATTTTTATTGTTATATATTCCCGCGATTTCTTTGACTTTTTTATGGAGATGGAAACTGTCTCCTAGTTTGCTTAGATTTTCTGCCTCCAAACATCTTTCAGTCAGCCAATTTTCTTTTGCTGTTCTTATTTCATTTCAAATTCTTCTTTGAAGACTTTTATAGTCTGCATAGTTTTTGTTGATTTTACATTGCCTTCGTTTTTCCATTAAATCTAGAATATCATCCAGTCATCCATTTGCTTCTCGTATGCCCTTTGGTGGTTGTGAGGAAGGTTTCATTTGTTTTTTTTAAACTTCTTTGAGTTCAAGCCAGTGTTTGTTCGTATCATTTGATTTGCCAATACTTTCCAATTCTATATTAAGATGGTTTTCATATAATGATCTTCTTTCCTCATCTTTAAGTAGTTTTGGTTCTAATATCTTTTTAACGGTTTTTTCTCTGGGTTTGGACAGGCGCAATAGTATGTCGGCACGCAGCGGATTGTGGTCAGATTCAATATCGGCACCTGGCATTGTGGTTACTTTAGTGATGAAATTTCTAAATCTTCGATTAATGATAATGTAATCTACAGGGTGCTTCCTAATCTCGGTAAAAAAATGAAACTGATGAATCCTCACGTAATTTTAAGACGAAAATGTGCTATAAGACTTTTTCGAATGTCGCTTCGTTTTCAAAATACAGGGTTTGAAAAAATTTTTTTTTCGTGTTTTCCTTTTATTAATAAATAATGAGAAGCGCCATTCGAATAATATCTGCACACCTTAATAAAGTGTTCGAGCAGTTTAGTTTGTGTTCATGTTGAACTTCTCAATTAGTTCATTGGCGGAGATCCGGGTAACGACTACTAGAATTTCGCAAAAAACAATAATACGGGCAAGTCAAACACTCAAAATTCTTATGTTATTTGATAATAAAGTTAATATTAAGCAAATTAAGTTTTTCGCATTTTTCTCGTATCTCTTACGGTTTTCGAGTAAAAAAAAATATTTTCTTGTTCACGTCACAAGAATCTCATCATTTTGTTGTTTAAATAAACGAGTAGGCTTTGCGTAAGCACAAAATAAAGTACTCAAACCCTTTATTAAGGTGTGCAAATATTATTCGAATGTCGCTTCTCATTATTTATTAATAAAAAGAAAACACGAAAAAAAAATTTTTTTCAACACCCTGTTTTTTTGAAAATGAAGCGACATTCGAAAAAATTTTATACCACATTTTCGTCTTAAAATTACGTGAGAATTCACCAGTTTAATTTTTTTACCGAGGTTAGGAAACACCCTGTATTTGGTTACGAACAATGTGGTGGTCATTGTCTTGCGGAGATTTCCAGGTGTATAATCGTCTTGCTGGAAGTGTGAACCATGTATTTGTAATCACAAGATTGTTCTCTTCGCAGTACTGAATTAACCTTTCACCTCTTTCGTTTCTTTCACCTAAGCCGTAATCACAGTGGCGGATTTCCCGTAAGGCCCGGTAGGCCCGGGCCTAGGGCGGCCAGATTTAGGGGCGGCCCCAATCGTGTCAAAAATAGTGTATTACGTACCTAGGTCAGTAAAGTAAAAAATGTCTCAGATCACATGTAATTGTCGGCCGAAGCAAAGTTGAGGTCAACAAACATGTGATCAGAGGCTTTCTTATTTACTGGCCAAGGTGTGTATACTATATAAAAGTTGGCAATAAAGTAATTTCATTATGTAGTCTATATGGTGGATGCTGAGAAAGGGGCGGCTGATAGCTTGGGGCCTAGGGCGGCCGAGACTGCAAATCCGCCACTGCGTCGTAACGTAATCACCAACCACTGATTCCATTCTACCCTTACCAACTTTAGCATTGAAATCTCCTAGAATTATATTGATTTCGTTCGTTTTTGTAAGTCTTAGGGCACTATCAAGTTGTCTGTAAAAATCTTCAATTTCTTCTTCTGATTTGTCTGCCGTTGGGGCATAAACCTGGGTCTACCAAACAGTTGAATTAGGAGTGCTCTTTCAGAAAGTGGGCTGAAGTTCTTTACTGATTTTTGTATGTTTTCATCCATTAAGATGCCAATGATGGTCTCGATCGGCATTATTGGTACCTGAGTAGTATAGTATTTTACCTTTTGATCTAATCATTCCATTTCCAGGCCAGGGGACTTCGCTCACTCCGCGAATGTTTATCTCCATTCTGTTCATCTCTTGGATTAAGTTGTCGAACTTTCCAGCTGCAAACAAAGTTTTGACATTCCAAGTAGCTATTTTTGTTCTCTTATCTAGTTGAAACCGGGAGATTCTTCGCACCTCTTGACCACTTAAGGTTTGCCCGGGACTAGAAGTCATTTGTATTTGAGCTTCCAACATGATAAGAGGTGATCGGATGAATATCCTGGGAATATCCGTAAGGATCATTAATACAGTGGGTTTCCTTTACCTTCTATATCCCCCTGCCGTTGACCATTTACTGGCTGTTTCACATCTACTCCTGTTGATTCTTCCACCCTGACCTGTTGACCAAGAGGAGGCGGCTGCTTATACCGACAGTCATTCGGGGCTAGTTTTGGTCCGTTCCGGGTATTTCATTTCCCCGGTACTACCCATATCTGGGTCACTAAAAATACAACATTTTGGCTTCTTGAATTGTCTTCGTATCTTGCTTCGTTTTCGAGGAAAAAAATCAAAACCAGTTTATTATATTTCCAAACTTTTTTTAAAAAATCGTTTTTTATTGATATCTTAAATATCCATTGGCTGATTCTGTTGAAATTTGGCAGTCTTGTCTGTAATAATATGGGGATCATTTATGCTTAATTAGATTAAAAATATCAAATTCAGTGGCGTCCGGGGGGGTATCATACCAAATATTATTGAAAAAAAAATGTGCGCCACTCATTTTTTTAAACATTTTATATTTTGTCCGTATTAAGCAACTAAAAATACAACATTTTTGCTTTTTGAATTGTTTTCGTATCTTGCTTCGTTTTCGAAAAAAAAAATAAATTTTTCTGATAGTGTGTGAGGTTGATTCCCAGCACTGACACAAATTGTTTATAGCGCCGTTGTATATTTACAAGATTGCGTCGTTTTCGAGTTAAAGTACACATAACCTCTCTCTATCCCCATCTTAATGATGACGCGCTTAAAGCGTTAAACAACCTGAGGCTCTTTCTGGAGCTTCCCATTCAATTTATAAAGCGCTTGATTCAACTCGTAATTTTCTCTTTAAAGCTGTCGTCATCTGTGTACCGGCCGACGAGATGGGGCTGACAATCTTTCACGTCATCAGACGCCTCAACTTATCCCAGGAGAACACCCTATCCATTTTCCTGGACGTTCTAAGCCTGCCATCCTGGAAAAATCATTTACGGAGGCTCAACGACTCTAAAGATCGCGGGCACAATTACACTTCGCAGGATATACTGTTGTTCGTGAATAACGTAACGCTGCTGTCGGAATTAACCCTCGAGGACCGGCTCGTAAAAACCGTACGCGACAGTTTCGAAACGTTATTTTTTCGATTTCGGAATCCCACGTGCTTCGCGTTGGTCGACGTGTTTACGGACGCCTCGCTGCGCCCCCTCATACGGGCGCTCGAAACTAACGCGAGTGTTTTCGAAACCGAAACGGTGCCCGGCAACTTCGAGGAATGGTGGATCACGCATAAACAGTTGGACGAATGCGATGCCTTTTGCAAGTTTTCGTCGGATAATTTGTTTAGGTAAGTTGACAACATATTTTCCAGACGTAAAGCCTATTTGAGCGGCATGATTTTGTTAAATAATTGTTTAAAGTGAAAATTCCTTAAATTAATGACAACTCTCAGCAGCACACCTGATACCTACCGTGCGTACTGTAGAGTGTGACTGTTATTTAAGTTTAAAAATAGGTGTGCTTTAAACAGCAAAATATTGGTTGATCTCAGCTTCACTCCGTGATTCATTTAAAATTTACGGCAGGTGACAGTGGTGCTGCCGATTGACGCTTAACGAGAATCCTCAACAGCACACCTGATATTCCGTGTTCAGTATGTCTCCTATTATATTGAGATGTGTGTAACGGGGACTTTTGTTTCAGTGCGTGGGTGTATTGGGTGATATCGTGTTCAGTTTTTCTGGTTTTCCTCGTACTGGGCGTGGTGGCCGCCGTGCGGTACAGATTGCTCAAGAAACGAACGTCGAAGGCGCCGTACAAGGTGCTATTGATGGCGTCGGATTTTACGTTTCCTCAGCTAACGGATAATCTCAGGGTGAGTACTTTTTGTAGTCTAAATCGCTTTAGTCCCACTTCTGAGACCTACAACAATTATACTATTTCTATGCTGAAATTAAAATTAAATTAGAAGCTTTTACGGTTAAAAGCACAGCCTAAAGTTAAATTAATAAATTATCGTTCTGAATAAAATGCAAATGAACCTTTTCAGTCTTTTGCCGGCTCTCGACTTGGGCCCCCTTATAAACTTCGCTTTGTCGGCTGTTTCTATTTCTCTGTTTCGGCTTAATATAATTTTCGAGTAAGCATGTCGCTTGAACTCAACAATTTTGCGAAATAACGAAACCTAGAGGATTCGTCTGATTTAATTATCTGGCCTTTTATGTGCACAGGCTACGATTTTCGGAAAATGCCATGCGACAATTCAATAACCGTTAAAATATCGGCATAACTATTAAACACTCAATTTTATCAGACGTTTTAAAGGTTTGTTTCCCGCCGAGAGTACCTCGTAAACTTCATGAAAGCCTTTAAATCTTTTATGCTTAAATATATTACGCCATTTCATGTTACACCAGTCATTATGCTCAGTATTTCATTTGCTGTTCCTGGAGAGTTTTGTAATGTGTTTTAATTTTATTGGATGCCGATGAAACACATTTCATTAATTAATACATTTAAATTCAAATTCAAAAAAATGCTTTATTGTACAGGGTGTCCGGTTATAAATGTAACCCCCCTTTAACTTTTTTATTTACCCTCGTATAAAAAAATGTTAAGTACAAAAGTTGTAAGGATCTTCATATAGTTTTCTGCGGTGTTACTAGAAAAACAATTGAACATCGAAATTCTACTGTGCAAATTAAATTAATGTTTTTTTTAATGGGACACCCTGTATATTCTTCCGGATATCGATAGAGCTCTTTAAGACAAGTTCAGTAATATAAGGTTTGTTGGGTCTAGCTATAATAGTTACCACGTAAATTGCAAGAATGTCGGGTATCTGATTATTACTGATCCCCTCTCCTAAATTCTTTATTTGATGAGCTAGAAAAAAATTTATACAAAAGTTGTAGGTTCCTCCAGAATCTTTTCTGCGGTGTTACTAGAAAAACAATTGAACACCAGAAAAGCTTCTGAAGGAAGAATTTTTTTCTTGCTCACCAAATAAATAATTTAGGAGAGGGGTTCAGTAATAATCAGATACCCGACATTCTTGCAATTTACGTGGTAACTATTATAGCTAGACCCAACAAACCTTATATTACTGAACTCGCCTTAAAGAGCTCTATCGATATACCGAAGAATATACAGGGTGTCCCATTAAAAAAAACATTAATTTAATCTGTACAGTAGAATTTCGATGTTCAATTGTTTTTCTAGTAACACCGCAGAAAACTGTATGAAAATCCTTACAACTTTTGTATTTAACATTTTTTTATACGAGGGCAAATAAAAAAGTTAAAGGGGGGTTACATTTATAACCGGACACCCTGTACAAAGAGTTAATATTACCCTCATTTACAAAGCTGGAAGAAAAATTAATAAAAACACAAAGGAACCAACGTGACAAACTAATATTATAAAACAGACAGAGAAAATTAATAAAAAACAATAAATCAAGACAAATGCATTACATTTACATGGGTCACTAAATATAATTTAAAAATAAAACAAGTATGATAAAATAGTTGGAAATAAAAGAATCAATATAGAACAATTATAAAATTACTCTAATAAAATCGACTCGAAATTAACAATTAACAGTCTATCAAAGTCATCTTCAGTTTATATAAAATTCGTCTAGGCCTTGTTTAATAAAAAATTCTTAACAAGTCTACTGAACTGCTTATCACTAGTAACATTTTTAAATTCTAAAGGCAAGTGATTGTATATTTTGATCCCCTCATAAATTATTGAATGTTTCGCAAGAGAGATCTTGGGGATGCACAGACTTAAATTATTACAATTAAATCTTGTCCTATGTATGTACATTGGTATGAGATTCATTGGATCCCTTGTATTTCCTGCGAACCAACTGAGAAGTCAATAATATAAAAAGGCAAGTCAGTGTCAGTATCCGTTCCATAATAAAAAGTGGCATACAATGGTCAACAAAACCGGCCCTACACAAAAATCTTACATCCCGCTTCTGCAATACAGAAACTGACTGCAAGAGATAGAGGCTAGCAAACCTCCAAAATTGGATCCCATACCTTAAATGTGATTGAACTAATGCAAAGTAAACATTTTTTTGCTGATTTTGAGTCTAGTTCGTTGCGAACCAATATGTAAATCATACTTTAGGGCAGAATCAATACAAACACCAAAAAATTTGGTACAGTCTTTATTTAAAATTTGTTCCCCATTTAATGAACGGCTTGAAATAGCCCCACGAAATGTAATCAGGTTAGTCTTACTGATATTAAATGTAAGCTTGTTTGCATCACACCACCCTTTAATAATGCTTATATTCTTATGAATTATCTCTTCTAAAATGGTACTATTTGTTCCTAGCCACAATATTATGGTATCATCAGCAAACAATGTAATGGATCCATTAATGCTGTTGAAAACTAGGTTATTTATATATACAAGAAACAATAAGGGGCCAATCACTGACCCTTGTGGAACCCCAGAATCAATGCTGTGCACAGATAAAACCTCTTGTCTCCCACTTACTACTTGTTTTCTTCTCGTTAGAAATCACTCAAGCCATTTAAGAGCATATCCTCTAAAACCGTAACAGGACAGCTTCTGCAACAGTATTCCGCGATCCACACAGTCAAATGCCTTAGAAAAATCGCAAAACACTGCCGCAGCCAACTGTCCCTCACTGAGACCTAAGTATAGTCTTTCCAAAAGATTGAATATTGCGTCGCTAGTACTATTCTTATCTCTAAAGCCAAATTGAATTTTATTTAGTAATTTATGTTTTTCTAGAAAAAAAGTCATCCTATTTTTCACGATTTTTTCAACAATTTTCGAGAGTGTTGGAAGCATTGAAATGGGTCGAAAGCATGATGGATCAGTGGAGTTACCTCCCTTAAAGAGTGGTTTTACAAAAGCCGTACGCCCGCTTTCAGGAAAGATACCCTTATCAAAAGAGATATTTATTCTTTCACAGAGTCCTGTAAGTGCTGAATCAGGAAGATTATTAAATAGTCTCAGAGAAATACCATCAATACCAGCTGAATTTTTATTTCTCATTTTTCCCAGAATTCTCTTAATTTCCTGGACTAATGTATGGTAGAGGCAAAAGGACTCCCTCATAGAAATGTTTTTTAAATAGGACATTGGATCAATATTAGTACTTATATTTTGGCCCAATGTCTCTGCAATTGTACAATAATAGTTATTAAGAGTATTAGGATCCATGTCTGCTTCACAACCACTTTTATTATTACAGCTTCCCCTTAAATCATTAACTAACTGCCAAATTTATTTTGATTTATATTTTGAATTAAAAATTGTATTATAATAGAATTAGTACGGCGGTTAGTCAGCGATATTGGGACCAACCTTGCATTTTTGAGTAGAGCATTGAGATTTGGCACAGTGGTGGTGCATACCCCTACCTCACTTTTAAGAAGCGGAACCAAGTTTGCAACCACGGGAAAGCGGCGGTATGGCTGGTTGCATATCTGCCAAAGGCAAATTTGAGAAAATCGTTAAACGAGCACACCTGACCGTTTCTATGGGTGAATATCACTCACAATTATTACGGGAAACATAACTGGACCATGTGCCAGTCGCGTGGTGGCAGGTTGCCTACTCTCTAGGCGCAAAAATTAATAAAATCGATTTTGTAGTGCTAAGCTGAAGTATTGCAAGCTTAGGTTCTTAATAAAACCCCAACAATTCTTGTTTCAATACTCTTTTTAATGTCAACAGATACAACTGACAATGACTGACTTCTCGAACGCCGCTTTGATCTTTCTAACCCTGTTTGTTGTCGTTCTGAGGGCGGGTTGCGCCTTCTCTATGCGAAAAGGCGCAACCCGCCCTCTCTCGCTTATCCTGAAATAAGGTCTATTTGCCATAGAATCAATTGTTATAAAAATGATTTTAATTCAAAAGTTAGTTTAGTATAAGCGATAGACATGCAAGGAGGTGCAGTCCGCTTCCAATTTTCTACTATAAGGTAAGTACCCTTGTCTCCGAATTTAGATCAGAAAAACCTTTACCAGCGACTGAGACTTATCACCGCAGATAGGAGCAGATTACAGCAATTAATCAAGACCTGGAGAAAATTTGTGGCGACAGAAATTTGGTCCAGTTCAATGCAGCAAAAACCCAAGCAGCCACGTTTACCAAGAGGGCCAATACGGCGGGCCCTGACATCATTATGGCAGGATCGACCATTCCTTCATTCTCGTCAATCGGACTGCTGAGTGTCTCGGTCACCAGCAATATGTCCTTGCATGACCACGTTGCTAACATCGCAAAATCAGCCTCCCAGATGCTTGGTGCGCTATTTCGCAACAAAAAACTGTATACACTGCAGCAGATGCTCTTGCTTTACAAAGAGCAAATAAGACCGTGCTTAGAACATTGCTCACACATCTGAGGTGCCATGCCGCATCAAAGCTGCTTGATTTCATTCAGAAGCGAGCTGTACGTCTCATCGGCGACCCGGAGTTGACCCGGAATCTGGATAGTCTGGAAAACCGCAGACATGTGGCCGAGATGTCCCTGTTATACAGACACTTTCACGGCAGATGTTCCCATTGTTGAAGAGCAGCAGAATAGAAGCGAAGTAGGGACGTTATTGAACGATCTCTGTATACTGTATTAGAAATCTTAGCAGGGAGATGACCTCATCGATCCATCACCAGACCAGCCAGCAAAGATAGATGCAGGAATCGCTACCCTAAGTAAGAAACAGCAGAATAGAAAGCGAAGTAGGGACGTCATTGACTGGTCTCTGTATACTGTATCAGAAATCTTAGCAGGGAGATGACCTCATCGATCCATCACTAGACAAGCCAGCAAAGATACATGCAGGAATCGCTACCCTGAGTAGGAATTTAAAAGCTTACCAGAAACTAGGGAATATTCCTTGTAATGCCAACGCGGATGCATTAAATGCGGGCCTTCGCACTGAGCATAATTTAAGAACCAATAACCCAAAATGTCACAAGGGCTGCTTCGTACCTTGCGATTCATACACGGGGAAGTCTCGAAGAGGTGAAATCAGCTAATGACAAGATAGAATGAATTTTCTGTGACAAACACGGACCAAGAGTCAATCCAACTCATAGACTGACTTTCACAGAAGCTAGAAATGCGGTTGAAGCCGCTGCAACCAGGAAACTAGACAGTAAGATTTGAATTGCACTCCCGGGTGCGCAGGGTAGGCTCGGCGTATGGTACCCTAACTGTCGACAAAGTATGTGCGAGACTTAAAAACTAACTCAAGTCTGGGCAAGAAATCGGAGCAGTTAGCTAAATTACGTGACGTTGCACTTGAACAACTGACTGATCAAGCAAATAAATACTGAAAAGGAATGCAGTGAAGATGCATCTGCATTTCTGTTGGTTGATCTTGTCCGCAATCATGTCGACAATCTGCTTAAGGAAAGAGTGAGTAACGGGTTTGTACACTCCAACGGCTTTAAGGAAATGCTGCTTAATTCTGAGGGTTTCATATAAGGAGCAGAATGCAAGACAAGCGATCTCCCCAATCCGGAACCAGCCATCACCGTGCGGCTGGAAAGTCGGCTCGGAAGGACGGAGGATGCTCTATAGAACTAAGCCTACAGCACAAGAGACTTGTAAAGAAACGCCGGTGTCATGTAAATATAAAAATAAATGCACTGGGAAATGCAACTGCGCTAAATCTAAAGTTCTTTGCTATGAGTTTTGTTGTTGCTCATGCTTTAAGTACCTTGATTAATGCCAAAAAAGTGCCAAACTCTGATATTTATGACCCCAATTTGTGATGTAAGTAATAGATTTAGTATTATTACATTCCGTGACTACATCTACTACTAGATGTAGTACAATGAATAATATTATCCATTAATAACGATATGGAATTAATGCTAAATGCTTTAAATAATGCTGTTAAATAATGCTGTTAAACTGTCTGGCGTTTCTTAATCTTTTAGTTTTCTATCCACCTTACAACCGAGGTAACCTAAAGTTAACTATTTGATTATATTATATTTATGAGCATACCGATTTAAGAACGTGTATGGGTCCATTGGGACCTGATTTATTCATATTTTGATTGTGGAAATGTCACTCACCAAAATCCCTAGCTTAACACTGCAAAATCGATTACATTAGTTTTTGCGCCTGAGGGTAGGCAATCTGCCACCACGCTGCTGGTATATACTCCAGTTACGTTCCAGAACATCTCCTGTAATATTTTTGAGTGGTACTCACCCATAGAATTGGTCGGGTGGGCTCGTTTCGCGTTTTTCTCAAAATTGTCCCTGGCAGGTATGCAACCCGCTATACCGCTGCTCTCCCGTGGTTGCAAACTTGGTTCCACTTCTTAAAAGTGAGGTATGGATATATACTACCACTGTGCCAAATCTCAATGCTCTACTCAAAAATGCAAGGTTGGTTTGACTAACCGCCGTACTAAATGCTTTTTTAGCTGATAGGATCACTTTTCGGTATATAAATTTATATTTGCTAAATAGGTTACATACAAACTCAGAAGGATTATATTTTCTTAGGGTATTCAAAAATCTAAGGATTTTTGCAGATATTTTAGTTCCCTTAGTTACCCATGATTTTTTTGTATTCTGTTTTCTTACTTTTAAAGGAAAATTCTTATCTAACAATTTTTTTTTGTTTCAGAGGGGGTCAGAGGGGTTCCTTATTATGGGTCAGAGGAGTTCCTTATTATGTCCCAATTAATTTTATTGCAATCCCTTTTAAATTTGGTAAAATTGGCCTTACTATTATATCGTACCCTTTTTTATGATTAGTTTTTTTAATGTTTAAGTTGACAGTAGATAAAATAGCCTCATGATCAGATAAGGCAGATGGTACTGTACTCGTATTGTAAAAAACACTATCACTAAAAAAATAATCAATTAAAGTTATCGATAAGCTAGTTACAAGGGTTGCATCCTTCACCATCATCTCCAAACTAAACGAACAAAACAATGCAGATAGGCTTTGCATGTGACTAGAATATTTATCTTAATAATCAATATTTTTGCTTTCACCGGCAGAAGAGATAACAAAGTCTCCAACCTATGCAAAAAATCTTCAACTCTACTGCGCGGAGGCCTATATATACATAACACATAAATATTAATTATTTTACAAAATACCAGTGAGAATTCAAATTCACTTTCCAATATCAAGTTGTTATGTTCAATTACACTACAAAAGTTTCCCTCTCCATACAAATCTTCACGAATTAATATTGCTGTGCCTCCCCCGATATAATTACTTCTACAGAATGAGGAAACCATTACATATCCAGAAATATTATGTGGTTCCCCCCTACTTTTAACCAGTGTTCCGTTAATAATAAAATTGAGGGGCATTTATGATACTCCAAGAATATAACTAATTCATTAACCGTATTACGCAATGATTGAATATTCAATACAAGACATGACATACTGCTATTACCTGGATTTATGTGATTGGATATGCCGGGCCTGGTTCCTCTAAAAAAAATACTTCATCAGAATCCGAGTCAGAATCCGAGTCATCTGATAAAATGGGAAGAACCTTACCAACAATCTGATCCGCTCCAACATTTGGTAAAAGCAATAAATGCAGAGCGATATGTTAAGGTGCGTACAGACCTGACGAGCCGCGCGCGCGACACGCACGCGACGCGCCGGCCGCGCGCCTGCTACGCGTACGCGACGAGCACGGTTTTCTCGCGCGCCTGCTGTGAGCCGTCCACACTGCGCCTCGCTATCCCTTTGATCTGCCGCCGAAAAACCGACAGCAGACGGATAGTGACGCGCCTCGGACAGGCGGCGCTAGCGCCGCGCGCGCGCCCCGTCTACACTTGGGAATTTTGGACTGTCGCGCGCGTGTCGCGCGCGCGTCACGTCAGGTCTATACGCACCTTTAGACGACCGTCCGCGCTTGAAACAGGCTTTTTTTATTTATTTTATTTTGATTAAGATTGAATTCAACGCCCGAAGCGTCAATCAAAGCCTGAATGTTAAAGTACTCTTGACCGTAATCAGCTTTTATGTTAAAGGCTTGACTAGAACGATGATTACGTTTGATCCAATGAAATATAAAAACGGATGGAACAGCACCTTCCTATCTAATTAATGCTCAGCACCTGTGGCTATTATTGGAATGAAAGATCCCAGAGAGAGATGGAGCTAGGACAGGCAAGAAGCGTGAGGTTTAAACGTTCTTTAATAGGATAATGTAGGGATAAATCGTTTTAAAAATTTATTTAGTAAACTTCAAAGGTTATAAAAGGATAAAAGCTTAGGGAATGATTTTAATCTGTAATCAAAAGACGTAATACTATACCTATATTACTTTTTAAATTTTTTAAAAATAAACTTTTAATCATAGTATTACAAAATAAATTTCAAATTTTATTTATTTATTTATTTATTTATTTATTCACTTTACCTATGAAATTATAGTAATTACTTGCAAAGCTACAAACTAAATAATTACCTATCTTACAGAGCTAACAAAAATAAAACTGATCTAGGTAACTATGAACTTCTGTATAAAAAATGTTGGCGTGAATACTCTAGAATGGGGTTTTTGGGGGGCGCTGAGTTCGATTATTACATCTAAAAAATCATACGATTTTGCTGTACTGAATTATTACGAGAAAACAGGAATTTTTGTAAAGAATAATTATTTCAACACCCTGTATATAATTTTCAAAATGTTATGTTAATGTTAATAGCATGTAAATGGACCCCCTTAACAGTTTCCGTAATAAAAGCGGATACTTTTCTTTCAGAAGTATTCGGGATTTTCATTAATTCGGCTATAACTCAAAAACGGTAATAGTTGGAGGTAAACGCTAAATGGCAAAAAGATGGGCCTCATGGGGTACTTTAATGTGCCGTATAGTGTTCTGTCCTACGACGTTTCGCTTTTTTAAATCGTCCAAACCTGACTCTCATATTTTCCTAATTTTCTCGGCAAACGAAAACAGATATTTCAAATCGGTTTTCGGGTTTGTTTGGCTGCGCTTTGGAGCGAGCGAAGCGAGCGGAGGGCCATGCGTGAAGTTAACTACTACTAACTACAAACCGCTGTTTGAAGACGCTTGTCTTTAGAAGACGCCTTTCATCCTTCCCGAACTTCTACCATACTCTTTGAAGCCTTCGGAAAACACTTACACTGAAAAGTATTTATCACATTCCGTACTTGAAATTACATTCCGAATTTCGCACCCGCGCGTTGATTAAATAGAAGCTCAAATTTTGAATGGTTTGATCAATAACAACCCCTAGGTGCCAAATGCATGTACGGAATGTATTAATGCATCCCGGAAATCTCAAAAAGAAAACCGATCAAAGGAAATGGATTTTATATTAAGCAAAATGAATCAAAGTGGAACAATATGGCATTATATGGTGATATATGTCGGTAATAACTTTCATCTTAAAGTGGCATCCGGCTTGATTGTTCACAAAGTTATAAAATCGGTTCCTAGCCATTTAAAGGCTCTAAACAACCTCGTTTCTTTCAAAGGACCAAAGGGGAAAAAGTCCGATCTAAAGGAAATAATGCCCACAACAAACCAACAAGGAGAAAAACAGATCGGTCGGGAATATATTCGATAAGGTTTAGTCACCTCAAAACGTATAAACAGAAAATTTTCCGTATTGTCACACGTAGGACTGTTTCGCTGATTCGTATCATACAATCTTGCATGTTGAAATTAATTAAATTATCAAAATAAGCTTTTCTACTGCTGTGTTTGCATAAAAATAATCATAATATTAATATTTGTTTCAAAATAACTAAATAACTATTAAATAATGTATTTAAAAGAGAAATTAACTTCTAACAAACCAAATGGGCAAGTGGAGGGTTTCAAAAAATGCATGACCGCACAAATCACATAGCTCGCTGATTCAAATCATAAAATCGAAAATAATTGAGATGTTAAGATGAGTTTTTCTACTGCTGTGTTTGCATAAAAATAATCATAATGTTAATATTTGTTTAAAATGACTAAATAATTATCAAATATGTTTGAAAGAAAAATTAATTACAAACAAACCATATAGGCAAGTAGAGGGTTTAAAAAATGCATGAACGCACATTTCTAATATTTTCTCCATTCAAATCATATAAACTTATGTATCAAAATTCACTGAGACGTTAAGATAAGTTTTTCTACTACTACGTTTGCATAAAAATAATCATAATAATAATATTTGTTTTAAAATAACTAAGTAATTACTAAATAATATATTTAAATGAAAAATTAATTTTAAATGAATCAAATAGGCAAGTGGAGGGTTTCAAAAAATGCCTGACCGCACAAATCACATAGCTCGCTGATTCAAATCATAAAATCGAAAATAACTGAGATGTTAAGATGAGTTCTTCTACTGCTGTGTTTGCATAAAAATAATCATAACGTTAATATTTGTTTAAAATGACTAAATAATTATCAAATATGTTTAAAGGGAAAATGAATTACAAACAAACCATATGGGCAAGTAGAGGATTTAAAATGTACATGAACGTACATTTTAAATATTTCGTCGATTCAAATCATACAAATCCATGTATCGAAATTAACTGAGATGTTAAGGTGAGTTTTTCTACTACTGCGTTTGCATAAAAATAATCATAATATTAATATTTATTGTAAAACGCTAAATAACTACTAAATAATATATTTAAAAGAAAAATTAATTTTAAACGAATCAAATAGGCATATGGGGGGGGGGGGGGGTTTCAAAATATGCATGAACGCACAAATGATATAGTTCCACCACGAAAGACTATTTCACCGAGTCGAATCATACAAACTTGTTTATCGAAATTAATTCAGATATTAAAATAAGCTTTTCTACTGCTGTGTTTGCATAAAAATAATCATATTGTTAATATTTGTTTTAAAAGGCAAATAATTGTCAAACAATATGATTAAAAGAAAAATGAATTTCAAAAAATGCATGACCGCACAAATCACATAGTTCTACGTTTTAACCCAGACTTGTACCAAAGAGTATATAATGTAAAGACAGGACAGTTTCAATCAAATTAGAGAGGGATAGATGAGAACTCCGACTTAAAGGGCGCCTCGTATGTTATCGGACACAATCGTCAAGCAAGGACGATCAGCCAACACAGTGGGTGAAATATATCTCGCAAAGGTCAAGTTTAGAGAGACGTTTGGTTTAGTTTTTTAATTTATATTGTGTAATTGAAATTAGGTGTGTAAACTTTAATTATGATATATAACAATCACTCGGTAAAATTTTGCTTACCTACATACAATATACAATACATGCATTTTTCATTACTTTTCTCAAAAAATCCTCGGATTTCTGATAAAACATTAATTGTTTTAATTTTATTACTAAATATTCAGAAAATTCTACTCTAATAATTAAGCTTCACTCACTTTCGCGAATTTCGCCTTTTCAGCTTTAAAATTATTCGCGGCGAAAAATTTCATTTTTTTTACGAATTCTACCATAATTGTGAATTAACCCCAAATTTCTTGAGTGCTTTGCTATATTTATTTGTTTATTCTTTTCAGGCATTGGGTTCATTAGTTAAATTATAGAATAAATACTTTGACCATTGGATAATAATGTTAATTATATTTTTTTCGGTGGAGATATTATTATTTTATGTTCCGTTTGCGTCCTTTTGGTAATTATCCTAAAACTACGAAATACCCACCAGCTAAATGCCACCAGAAAAGAAAAATTTCGGTTAGAAATATATTTTTAAAATGCGATTTTCGCAATTTAGTACTTGGACCTAACCTATAAAACCTATTCCACTAAAAGCATAAATTCGCAAAAAAATTAAAACTATTTGAACTTTTTAGCAAATCTTCGCCGACGAAATTTCGCGTCAATGAGTATGGACCAAAACTTACATTCGCGCGAAAAATCAACAACTGTCAAAAAAGGCGCAATTTGCGGTAGTAAATATGAAGCTTTAAAGTGGGATTCGAATAGAATTTACTTTTTCGTTGGTTTATCTACATACTAAGAGTTTATCCCCTCTATGTTTTGAATAAAACGTTCTTTTAAAATAACCGAAAAATATCGATTACACCTTTTTAATTTAAACTGAAGGAAATTCTTATTTGATTAATTAAAACTTTTAGACGTCCTGAATAAATTTTAATAAAAATTCGCGGGAAACATTAAAAAACTGAATTTTGTCACTTTTTTTAATTAAAATAAGTTGAGCACTGAGATTTTAAGAAAACGCAAAAGTTTAAATAAATTCAGAGAATTTGAATGAAAATCACTCGATATAAAATTTTACCATAGGAGAAAGTATTAGATATTTAATAAATTTTGTCTTCATTTTCGTTATTTCGACCCACTGTGATGAAATCGATTATTCGCCATCTTGTGTGACTTGACGTCAACATCGTCCGCCTTGATAAAAAGTTACATCCGGCAACGTCGCGATATCTCCGAATTAAAGAGACGAGGTCATTGAAACGGCTGACGAAAGATCAAAGGAAATTCGCCGGCTGTCTTCTCTTTACATTATATACTCTTTGGTTGTACATTGAAATTAAAGGAGATATTAAAATTAGCTTTTCTACTGCTGTTTTTGCATAAAAAAGATCGTAATGTTAACATGTGTTTTAAAATGACAAATAATTATTAAATAATATAAATTATTAAATATAAGTAATAGGAAAATTAATTTCAAACGAACCAAATGGACAAGTGGAAGGCTTCAAAAAGTTCATGAACGCTAAAATGACATACTTCCACCACGAAAAACTATTTTGCCGATTCAAATCATACAAACTTGTTTATTGAAATTAATAAAGATATTAAAATTAGCTTTTCTACTGCTGTCTTTGCATAAAAATAATCATAATGTTAATATTTGTTCCAATATAACTATTAGTACGGCGGTTAGTCAAACCAACCTTGCATTTTTGAGTAGAGCATTGCTATTTGGCAGAGTGGTAGTATATATCCATAACTCACTTTTAAGAAGTTGAACCAAGTTTGCAACCACGGGAGAGCAGCGATATGGCGGTTTGTATACCTGCCAGGGGCAAATTTGAGGAAGTCGCTAAACGAGCACGCCCGCCCGTTTCTATGGGTAACTATCACTCACCAATATTACGAGAGGTATACAGGAACGTAACGGGACCATGTGCCAGCCGCGTGGCGGCAGGTTGCCTACCCCCTAGGCGCAGAAACTATTGAAATCGATTTTGGAGTGTTAAGCTAGGGATTTTTGTAAGTCAGTCCATTTCCACAGACAAAATATAAATACATCAGCTCCCAATGTACCCATACACTCTTTTCAAAAGGAAAAAAGGTTTAAAATTGGTATGCTCATAAATATATTAATCTCAAAACTGTTAACTCTAGGTTACCTCAGTTGTAAGACGGACAGAAAATTATAAGATTAAGAAAAGCTGTATTTAATGCAAACAGATAGTTTAACAACATCATTTACAACGTTTAGCTTTTTTCCTTGTCGTTATTTATGGATTTATTGTACTAGACGTAATCACAGAATGTAATAATACAAAATCTATTACGTCACAAATTTGAGCCATAAATATCAGACTTTGGCACTTGTTTGCCATTAATTAAGGTCCTTAGGGCACAGGCAACTACGAAACTCATGGCAAAGTACGTTATATTTAGCGAAGTTGCATTTCCCATTGCATGACACAAGCGTTTCTTTACAAGCCTCTTGTGCGGTTAGTTCTATAGAGTAACTTCCATCCAGGCCGGCTTTTCAGCCTCACACTGGCGGTGATGGCAGGTTCAAGTCGTTCAGGATTGGGGAGACTGCTTGTTTGGCCTTCTGCGCCTCGTAAGAAGTCCTCAAAATTTGGAGATCTAGGAAATCTTCGGTCGGAGGAATGCTGTCTAGGGGTTTTCCCTTAGCGAAGAGCGCCCGACAGCATTTGATGAGGCTTTCGTCTGCTTAACACTGTAAATTGCATTAAAAAAAGAAGAGAGCTAAATTGTGCTAAAGCCGAGGTCCCACGTTTATTAGTATCTGTAGATATGGATACTCACGGTTCGTACATAGCCATGTATACCAGGCTTTGCATCCTCTCCCTCTTCTTGCATCAGCATCTCTAGGAAAGGGACGACTTCAGGGTGCAGCTTTAAGACAATCAAGGTCGTATTCCTTTCAATCTTGTAGAAACCGAGAGAGCATGGAATGCTGGAAGTACAGTAGATAATGCTGGCCCTGCTAAGAAATAATTAGTTAAATGATTTTAGTGTTATAATTGCCTAATGCCGAAGAGATTTCGTGAATAGGTAGATACTTATGTTGCTTTCCAGTCTTTAAGTGAATCCATAACTCCCCAACCTCCGGTAGTTTGGCCCAGCATGATATAGCTAACACAGCTAGATCCATATCTGATGTTTTGATCAGAACCTTCCTGTATCCATACTTTACCATGTGAGCCAGATGCACAAACATGCGAGAGTCGGCTTCTTCATAGTTACATGGAGTAAGACTAGTGATATTAACATCCGCATGGATTGACGTTAGGGAGTTGTCATATGTAGACACAAGAATGGACTTATTTTTTGGTGTGTACGTAGATATGCTCCTAGCCAGAATGCGATACAGATCAGTTCAGTTTTCGGAATTCCGAAGGAAGCTCATCCAGTTAGTTGTCATTTTGGTGTCTATCTCTAGCTGAGGACCGATTCCTCTTTTCTCGCAGGTCAGCGCCTTCAAAACTTTTTCTTAAGGTACCTGTTTGACCAAAAATACTTATGTTAAACTTAAACAACGTATCTTATATGTATTAAAGGTTTCTAATTCAAAATACTTTCAAATCCCAAACTATATTCAATCGGGAAACCGTAGAACATTCCCTCCTTTCAATTAATACCAGAAAACTTTTTTGACAGAGTCATAGAAAATGAGACAAAGACCCGGCTTCATCAAGTGTATAATTGATCCTCCATCCAAAATCTTGGCTTGGGCATTGGAACATCTGCTGCAGATTTAGACGAGCAAGCGAGACCAAAACCTCTGACTTAGCTGTAGACCTCGTATTGCCATTTGTACTTGAGAATGCTGGCGAAAATTCGTGGTTCTCGTGGCTGAAGAACTCGTCAAAATTAGTCGGTTTTCAATGCTTTAATTTGGCTCTTTGCCCTTATTGTTGTCCTTTGGAACTGGAGAATCGCTAAAAATTAGTAGCTTATTTCGTTTAATTGGCTCAAGGATTGACACAGTTCCTTGCTCAAGTCTCTCAATCACAAACTTTAACCACTGGTCTCACCCTAGAGTTTCAACACTTATCACAGACTGCTTAGAGCTTTTAGAGGAGCACTTACGATTATTCAAATTGATTAAATCGTCGGTTTCCTCGGCGAAAGAATTTCCTATTAGGATGAAATTACGTTAAAATAATAATAAATACATCGATTATTATGTTTTATTTATATGCACTTTCCTGTGGATTTATCAATTTCTGCGCCTAGAGGGTAGGAAACCTGCCACTATGCGGATGGCAGTTATGTTTCAGAATACTTCCCGTATTATTTGTGAGTGACATTCACCCATAAAAAGGATCGGGTGTGCTCGTTTAGCAGTGTTCCCAAATTTGCGCCTGGCAGGTATGCAATCCGTTATACCGCTGCTCTCCCGTGATTGCAAACTTGGTTCCACTTCTCAAAAGTGAGATATGGGTATGCACTATCACTCTGCCAAATCTCAGTGCTCTACTCAAAAATGCAAGGTTAGTCCCAATACCGCTGATTAACCGCCGTACTATATATAATACAAACAGTTATCAATTCAAGTAGGATGTAACAGTCAAGAATTATTATCTATTCCAATGAATAAAGAATAGGAAGGAAGGAGCAAAATACATATTGACATTAGACAGGAATGGTTCTTGCATATGGCGACCCAGATTATCAGTGGCGTCTCCTAAAACGATTGCACAACAATAAATAAATACTTATAGGTACTATGTATTTATATAGTTTTGTTGTTTATTACTTATTGGTACAGTGATCTCAAAAAAATTATAATTTATAAATATTGCCAACATGTATATAAAAATACGTGCGTTAGTTGCGGATCATATAAATGTTTTAACTTTGCTATATACATTATGAATATTAGAAATATAAAAATTAAATTCCATGGGATAAATTTCACATGTGTAAATTTCATTTTATTAGCGAAATCTTGGGAAAATACCAAGACAAAGTGGTTTGTGAAAAAATTTTGTTTTCCCTATAATATGCTCTATGTTTTCCCATTAATTTTTTGGAAAAATATACCTGTTTTCTAGGTTAATAGGTAAAGTGAAGTTTTAAATCAATAACATCACCAAATGACAAGTATTCTAAATTACATGAATGATTATTACA
Source organism: Pissodes strobi (assembly GCA_016904865.1). Taxonomy (NCBI): domain Eukaryota; kingdom Metazoa; phylum Arthropoda; class Insecta; order Coleoptera; family Curculionidae; genus Pissodes; species Pissodes strobi. The sequence continues at coordinate 49,860 of MU182956.1, read as the reverse complement.
TGATGGTTACGAGGTATGTAAAAAGCAGCACTTATCCGAAAAAGAAACGCAACTTTCTGTTTTTTTTTTTTTCGATAATTTTTGTATCTAAATGTAAATGTATACATATAAGTTTAGGCACCTGAAATACTTAATTTTCATATTTGAAATGGAAAAGAATCAAATATAATGTTAAGAATGTTATCCGTTAAATCCTATAGCTTGCCTTTAAAATAACACTAAAATTTCTAATAAATTAGTTGGGCTTAAGATATTTCGTAAAATTGTTGTCATTTACAATTTTTTTTTGGGATTTTTCTTTCCAGTAATGCTTTTTTAGTACTTAAACAACCGAGTAAATAAAATGAAAACGAATTTTTGCAAATTTGGGGTTGGATTCATTTTAAATAAGGCATGACAGTATAGTATATTATATTATATGACTCATTCTGACGATATGTTTGGATGCTTCCTACGTTTTGATGGTATTTCCTCTGTTTAAAGCTATTTTTTACGGTTTACTTTTATTTGGAACATTGTTTATTTCTTTAGTAATGTTATTGTAGATAATGCGTTAATTCATATAGTGTCTAATTAGATATTTAGTGGTAAAGGTGTGTATTTTGGATTAAAGAAGCAAAGTAAACATGGTTAGTTGTGCAGCTTGTGGTCCTTCTAAAACTCCAACAAATTCAGACCTTGGAACAACATTTCATAGGTAAGTAGGTACCTACTTTACCCCTTATTTTTCTGGTTTTTACCATTTAATAAAGCAAAATTATAAATTGTCTAATTGTTAACAAATAGGTGACAGATCTAATTATGGGCATGACCGTAGAAAATATAGCATTAAAAATAAATTTTTGCAAAGAACATTGGACAGTGCTTAAAGTAATAAATACTCTTCTTTTATACTTGACATGTTAAAGTTTATACTGCCAATAAACTGCTAAAATTAGTTATTTGAATATATTTGGGCATTTGAAATGCAAAAATAAGCAAAATATGGTTAGATAATAGTGGGTAGTTTTGAAGCGTGCTTCTTATAAAAAAAAATATGTACTACCTAATTTTATTGACGAAGCACCCTTCAAAACTAACGCACTATTTTCTAACCATATTTTGCTTATTTTTGCATTTCAAATGCCCAAATATATTCAAATAACTAATTTTAGCATTTTATTGGCAAAATAAACTTTAACATGTCAAGTATAAAAGACAAGTAGTACTTTTAGCACTGTCCAATATTCTTGCAAAAATTGATTTTTAATGCTATATTTTTACGGGTACGCTCATGATTAGATCTGTCATCTATTTGTTGACAATTAGACAATTTATAATTTTGCTTTATTAAATGGTAAAAAACAGAAAAATAAGGAGCAAAATACCTACTTACCGATGAAATGTTATTCCAAGTTCTGAATTTGTAGGAGTTTTCGAAAGATCACAAGCTGAACAAGTAACCATGTTTACTTTGCTTCTTTAGTCCAAAATACACACTTTTACCACTAAATATCTATATAAACACTATATGAACTAACGCATTATCTACAATAATATTACTAAACAAATAAACAATGTTCCAAATCAAAGTAAATCGCAAAAAATAGCTTTAAACACAAGGAATATTATCAAAACGAAGGAAGCACCAAAACATAACGTCAGAAGGGTCTGGTGTCGTATAAGCACTGTCGATTTTAAAGATTTTTTTGGGTTCAATGGAAAGATTGCATCAAATGGAACACATTAATGCAAAAAAAATTGCGGATGAAGCACTTTTGACGCCAAAAATTGAAAAAGAAATTTCAGAAATGAGGCTGTTTAGTGACATTTAAATGCGAAAACTCTCCCAATATGACGTTAATGATGACAATTTACTTGCAATGTTGTCAGACTTGGCTAACCTTCTTGATCTTCAAGTAAGAAAACTGCCAAGTCCAGGAAAATGTTTCATAAAGTAGAATAACAACTTGCTTGTTCCTTATATGCCTCAGACTAACCAAATAAGCACCCATTTGTCTCTTATCTAACCCAAACTAACCAAAACTAATTCAGACTTATGCAAACTAACCAAAACTAGTCCAGACTAACCCAAACTAACCCAGATTGACCAAAAGTAACCCATACTAAGCAAAACTAACCCTGGCTGTTTAGCCATACATGTATATACATATAAGTAATAAAAGTTTACTTACGGTACACAGATGACTTAATTTGTCCATTTCTTAGTAAATGTCCTAGACCAAGTACATTTGTCATAAAATGAAATAGTTTTAAAAGACAAGCGCGCTACGCACGTTAGTAAATCAACCACAGCTAACCCAAAATAAGCAACACTAACCCAAACTAACCAACACTAACCCAAACTAACCAAAACAAACCCACACTAATCCAAACTAACCAAGACTAACCAAAACTAACCCAGACTAACCCTAATTAACCAAGGTAAAGAGGCAAGCGCGCTACGCGCGCTTGTCCCTTTACTATTCCAAACTAAGCAAAACCAACCGAACCTAACCAAATTAACCCAAACTAAGCAAAACTAACCCAGACTAAACAAAACTAACCCATGCTAACCAAAATTAACCCAGACTAACCCTAACTAACCAAAGTAAAAAGATAAGCGCGTTATGCGCGCTTTTATATTCGCTATCCCAAACTAAGCAAATCCAACCCAGACTGACCAGAACCAACCCATACTAACCCAAACTAACCAAAATTAACCCAAACTGACCCTAATTTACCAAAGTAAAGAGACAAACGCGCTACGCGCGCTTGTCTCTTCGCTATTCCAAAGTAAGCAAAACCAACCCAGACTAACCAAAAATTAACCCATACTAACAAAAACTAACCCAAACTAACCAAAGCTATCCCAGACTAACCAAAACTAACCCATACTAACCAAAACTAACCCTAATTAACCAAAGTGAAATGGCTATCTCAAACTAAGCAAAACCAGCCCAGCCTAACCAAAACTAACCCAAACTAACCTTAATTAACCAAAATAGAGACTTCTGTCTTTCGTATTCCAGATGAAGCAAAAATAATCGAAACTAACATTAATTAGCCAAACAAGCGCATTGAGAATTAAGACGAACGCGCTACGCTCTTGACCAACCCCGTCCATCACAAAATGAAAATTAACCCAAAGTAACAAAATATAGGTACTACGCGTGATACTCTCTTAAACTAATCCAAATGGCCTTTTAAATTTGTTTCTATTTCAATAAACTAAATAAATTAGTTTATATGATTTATTACTAAAAGTGACCTACTTCTAGCATAACATCTAATTCTAGTAAATCATATATTGTTATTTCATTAAATAAAGCCATTAAGAATCATTATTTATAAGAAGTTTTCATCCCACAGTACTTTTGAAACATATTCAACACGAGGCTGTTATATTTTAGAACCAAATAGTAATTACACTTGGCAACATCTACCTGTACAACAGACAGCTGAGCCGTGCTAAGCCAAGGCCACCTATACTACAATAGGTGGCCTTGGCTAAGCCAACAGTCATAGTTTAAGAAAAAGTCATGTTGACGTTTATCTCATAAATATTTTATTATCGTTTTAAAGTGCAAAAAACAGTTTTATTTGCAATTTTTTAAGAAAAGAAGCTTTATATTATGTTATTATTAACCTTCTGCGACCATACCTCAGGACAAAGTGTACTGGAATGTGTTTATTAGGAAAAAATGTATGTTACATTTTAATTTTTATTTTCAATTTATTTTGCGAAAATGTGCTTCATCCGCAAATTTTTTTGCCTTAATGTGTCCCATTTGATGTAATCTTTCCATAGAACCCAAAAAAAGCTTTAAAATCGAAGGTGCTTATATGACACCAGAACCCGTCAGAATTTGACATATTATGGTTCCTCCGCAGCCTCCTCGATGTCTCAGGAGTTCGTCGCACGTATTACGCCCGGTCCTACGTGAGCGATTTGCAGCGAACGCGAACGCGAATCAGTGGCGATGCCGTGCGACTATATTAACTTTTCGTACGGCACCGCCAGCGCTTCGCGTTCGCGTCGCTTGCAAATCGCTCACCTAGGACTTGGCGTTAAGTGTCAAACGGCGCATAAGCTCCTTCCTTTCTCTTCTTTATTCTTTGATCTATTCGAACACTGATTGAAGAAGGTAAATTTCTATTTGTACTCATTAATTTACCATTTAAATTGTGAATACATTTGTACTTCATTTAGTTTTCCTTCGCCATTCTGCCAGGCATGGAGCGTAGAACCATCGAAGGGGATACATATTTCAAAAAGATATTGTCATAAGTACAGAATACAGTAACTTATTGCCCTCATTTAGGGTGTAATTCAGCAATTTTCCCGTATCCATGTCTCGTGGTGGAATTTGACAATCGCCCTTGATTTCGTTGCGTTCAAGAAAATATAAGAGAGCTATATACGTGCGCAACTTAAATAAAAGCGAAACTTTTAGAAGCATAAGCTTCAATTTTAATTTGGGAGACATTTATCTATGAATGCGGCTTTGTTTGTTAGTTTTGACACATGAATTGATTAAGGTTAATTGATCTCCACCTTCATCTGTAAAAAATTTAGGATGCCATGTTGTTGTTACACCTGGCTTGCGAATCACCGTCACTTGTTCTCCACCCATTTCAAAGCGAATTTAATCGAACAGGAAAGCGAGTGCATTTTTAGACAAGTAACACGGTTTTCTGACATCTTTTGGTGTGAATGTACCTTCAAAGTAAATATAACTCTCTGATATACCCAAAATTAGGTCTTGAAAGTGTACGGGTATGCGTCTAGGTGTCGGTGTTGAAAACTTATTATTGGGTGGTCAAGAATAGGTTCCATCTTTTCACTTGAAGACAACATCATACCCTAAATATTAGACCCAAAGATTTCAGTAACTTCTGTTCGTCTCTACTGATATCATGTCTAATCAGTTTGAGATCTGAGCTAAGAGTGATTCATCGTGGACGATCTATTTTACTTTTATTTAGAATCTTGATAGATTTTGGTTCAATTCGATTGTAACAAAAACCCATTTTGAAAACTATTTATGAAAGTTTTCTTAATTTTAGTTTAACCTTGAAAATCTACAAGATGCGTCATCACTTCTCAATAGTAAGCAACTGAAACAGGCCGTGCCTTATCTTGCCTTTGGGTTTGGTGGTTTGTTTGGTGCGTAGATTCCACTCCTTTACTGGGATTGATCACTGTTTTGGCCACCTTTAGAGGCAGCTAGCTGCCTACTAACTTGAGGGCCAGTTTTACGGCCTATGTCTAAGCCTTTCCTTTCTATCTTCCAAAAGTGTTGTTTTTAGTTGTTTAATAACGAATCAAATAAAAATCTACAGAAGGATTATAATTTTAAAACGAAAACATGGCTAATCAAACTTGCGATTCAAGCAAAGTTACCATAAACGGAGTTCGACAAGTTCGCAATTCTGCTAATAGAATTCGATTATTGTTTGAGTTTCCGTCGCTGATTAATTTACAGACGATTATTTGAAATCCTAGGATTGTTTGAGCAACTGCATTAATCGATATTACAATTAATTTGTAGTAGAAGAACGATCTAAAATGTGCTTGTCATCTCTCTCTCGCTTTTCCAATTGGCTCCATTAATTTAGATACTTTCCAAATAATCCGCGAATGTGTAATATTATTCAAAATGATAAAGTCTTCTCCATGTATACACTACACCGCCGTAATTGGATTTTCCAGCACCGAATCTAAACTTTCCGGTTTATATAATATATTACACATGACTTTTAATGGTCATTAAATTTCCAAGAAATATCTGAGGGACCATTAAAAATAATTGGCGAAAATCAATATCTAATCTAATGGAAGATGAAAGTTCAGAGGAATTTTATTACTTACAATCAACATGTAACTGTTTCTACATTCTCGAGCGTCGAGAACCATAAAATTTAACACTAATTTGTCTTCTTAGTCGATATTTTTTCTCCTTGAATTAGCCATAACATACTTCTTTTAATATAAATTTTGCCTTACAATTGGATTATTATATGAATTGTCAACAAGGCTAATCATATAAGCTTATACTTTACTAAGATTTTATATGACTACGAATGTGAGTTGACTCATGCCCCCCCTTAGTAAGCGTTGGACCCCGACGCTTTGACGAGATACTTCATACCTTCACAAAAAACTATATTATTTATTATTTCTTATTGTTTCATCCAACCATAAAGCACTCGTATGTACTGCCATTCTATTTTAGGGCAAAAGTTATTAATTTTATAATATATTTGCATATAGGTAGTATATCATCAATTATCATAGTTTTTTCCCTGAATTTGCATTTGCCCCCTCGCTAGTTAGCGTTGGACCCCGATGCTTGACGAGACACATCAACCTTCAAATTCTTTATATTTCTCGCTCCACTTTATAACATTCCTTATTGTTTCATCCAAGCATGTATATTAGTATATTTGGCTAATATAAGTTTGTTGAGCTGAAACTTGACACTTCTCAACTGACCATTGTATTTTTATTATTCTGTCTTCAAATTCTTAATGATTCACCAAATGTGGTGAGCCTTTCCACCAAAACCATTTGCCTTAAAACGTTCTTATACTCATTCATAATTGTTTGTCTTCTTTTAAGCTAAGTGGATTGCTTTTTGCGCATTTTATTAATATAATAGAAACATGTTTACTTACCGAACCCAATACATTTGCGGTGATGCCAGAGGCAATCTTCTGTGAAGGTTGTGTAAATTTTTTATATTAATAGTGAGTAATTACTTATGGGAAAAGTCTATACCTTGGAGAGAAAACGCAACAATATGTTTCATTACATTAAATAGCTAAAGTGCACGCAAACATATATCAACCGACTGCGGCTACGAGTTTTCTAACATTCGTGACCGAAAGCGTATGAGGGAAGATGTTATTTCATGAATTTTTTAAATTAAAAATTAGGTTTTGTACACTGACAGCTGTCAACATTTCTGGTATGCCATTTACAACTGTCAAATAGACATCTATCTGACACTTTGACATACGTCACTTTTAGAAAGCCCCAATGTGGATGTCAAATGTCAAAGTTCTATGTGACGCATAGTTTCAGTTGGCAAGCCCTTTCAATCGGTATACGCTACCAACATGAACATGCATTTGCAAATTTAATGGCAAAGTTTCAATAGAATTTCTTGCAACTGGCAAATTTCAAAGCTCCTCGGATTAAATATGGAAACCGTGCGATGTCGTGCAGCCTTTGCAAAACGCGAATCACGTTCGAGTACGAAACGAGAAATTCGTGTTAATGCTACACCGGCGTGTTTTGTTTAGCTTAAAACAAATCGCATCCAAAATGGAAAACAGAGTCGGAAAATAAAGCGCGAGACACGACAAGTAGAGCTTTAAAAACGGATGGCTTTAAATGAACTGGCTTCAATTGATGACTATCGGTGAACAAAATAGTTCATTAAGCATGCATTATATTTTCCTTTCGATAAATTGAGGTCAACGATGGTCTTCCTATGATCTTAAGGCTTCATCCACTAGACGGCGGATCATGGAAATGTACCTTAGTGATTTGCACTACACAAAAACCTTTCCCACGATATTTCACTTTCTATTGAAAAACTGAATGGGATGCGACAAAGAGCTCAGTTCACGTCCTAGCAACCTCTTTGAACAAATTTCTCACCTTATTGAGGCCAACAAGTGTCTTCTTATGATTTTAACTCTTCGTCCACTAGATAGGGACCATGGAAGTTTGCACTACACATAACCCTTGGCCAGGGTTAAGTATCGAACTTGCAAAATCCAGAATATTTACCTTTGGTTGATAAATAAATGTATATAAAGAAGATATGATTAACTTTTCCTAAATAGTTGTTCTTGGATTTTACTTTCCATTGTATGGGGTGCGACAAAGAGCTCAGTTCACATCCTGGCATCCCCGTTGAGCATATTTTTCACGTTATTGATTTCAACAATTATTGTCTTATGATCTTAAAGCTTCATTCACTAGATGGGGATCGTGAAAATTTGCTCTACACAAAAACCTTAGCCACGATTACGTATCGAGATTGCAAAATTCAAAATATTTTGTAATAATTCTACCATATTTAGAAATGCATATTTTCGATATAACAAAGAAATGATGATAACCTTTCCTAAATAGTTTTTCTGAGACTTAAGTTTCCATTGAAACACTAATTGGGGTGCGACAAAGAGCTCAGTTCACGTCCTGGCATGCCCGTTGGGCAGATTTTTAACGTTATTGAGGCCAACAATTGTCTTCTTAAAATCCTAACGCTTCATCCACTAGATGAGGATCATGGAAATTTGCACTACACAAAACCCTTAGCCACGATTACGTATCGAGCTTG
>MU182956.1:21158-41103 GCA_016904865.1 Pissodes strobi | reverse complement strand
ACAAAGAGCTCAGTTCACGTCCTGGCATTTCCGTTGAACACATTTTTCACGCTATTGAGGCCAACATATTGTTTTCTTATGATCTTAACGCTTCATCCACTAGATGGGGATTATAGAAATTTACACTACACAAAATCCTTAGCTAGTATTAGGTATCGAGCTTGCAAAATCCAAAATATTTTGTAATAAATCTACCATATTTAGAAATGTATATTTTCGACTGATTATTAAATGTATATAAAGAAGAAATTATTAACTTTTTCTACATAGTTTTTCTGAGCCTACACTTTCCATTGAAAAACTGAAAGGGGTGCAACAAAGGGCTCAGTTCACGTCCTGGCATCCCCGTAGAGCATATTTTTCACGCTATTGAGGCCAACAATTGTCTTCTTATGATCTTAACGCTTCATCCATTAGATGGTGATCATGGAAATTTGCACACAAAACCCTTAGCCAGGATTACGTATCGAGCTTGCAATATCCAAAAAATTTCCTAATAAACCTACCATATATAGAAATATATATATATATATTCGGCTGGTAATAAATATATATATAAAGAAGAAATTATTAACTTTTCCTACATAGTTTTTCTGAGCCTACACTTTCCATTGAAAAGCTGAAAGGGGTGCGACAAAGAGCTCAGTTCACGTCCTGGCATCCCCATTGAGCATATTTTTCACCTTATGGACACCAACTCTTAACGCTTCATCCACTAGATCATGGTGATCATGGAAATTTGCCCCAGTGATTTGTACTATACAAAAACCTTAACGAGGATTACGTATCGAATCCCGACGTAACTGCTTTAAAATTAAAATAAAATGTAGTTTAAGTGTCAGAATAATATATCCGGGACCGGGATGAAAGCAATAAAATATTCGCTTTAAAGCCGAGAGCAGTAAAAAATCTCCATTAAATCTATTTCCTGGAAAATAGGTTAAATCAACGATATTGACGATAAACAGTAATTTATTACGTGCCCATCCGGACTTTACGATCTATAAAAATGACGGGGCATCGCAATATTTCCACGAGAATTTTTCTGAATATACTAGGTTGCTGATACGTTACCTAATTTTTGAAACGACTCTGTTTCGCCTCGTTCTCATCTGTTAATTGCATTCAAACAATTTCACAACTTTAACATGAGGATTCTAATCAACGTCGTTCCAGGAACTTCTCCGTATTTCATCCAGGCATCTCTCATTGAAATTTCAGAGTAATTGTAACTAATCTTGACGCTATCCAGTACAATGCTCGGAGAAGGGAAGGATGCCACCTGCCTGCGGTCTCTAGCAGGATCGTGCTATGTCTGTTGTATTAGAACGAAGTTATTGTGAGTAATTTTTACATGCAACTTGACTTCAAGTACAATAATTCCGTTAGTTATGCCTGACAACTAACTCCTTACCATCGCTGCCCGTTACGAAGTGTCTGCATTTAAATTCGTGCTACGTTAAGCCTCATGGTATAATTCCAGGATTACCAGGGGTGCGACAAAGAGCTCAGTTCACGTCTTGGCAGCACCATTGCTTCTGTAGAGAGTGGCAGTGTACTTGCTTGCTAATTAATGTTATTATATAACATTCTATTACTAAAAATTGTATTCGCTAGTTTTGGTATTGAACTAGCTATATAGCAATTTTCATGGGGGTTGGTTTAAATATTGAAATCAAAATTAAGACACACATAATAATGGTATCATCTGTTGATCACATTACACGGTGTATATTTCTCCAATTAATTTCCTGTTGAAATCCAGTAGTTTATATCCACGTCTCTTTGTAGTAATTTAAGAATTTGTTTCGACACTATTCTTCCATTTTAGTGTTTTTCGGAAAGAGTGAAGGGGGTCACATGCGGTAAATATTTAGTATTAGTATGTGATTTATACAAAACACTTATAAATATATTTTCTCCAGGTGTGAATTTTGATATAGTGTATTATATATTATAGTATACATAGAAATGTATATTTTCGGTTGATAGATAAATTTAATTTTCCATTGAAAAACCTAATGGGGTGCGGAAGAGAGCTCAGTTCACGTCTTGGCAGGACCATTGCTTCTGTCAGAGAGTGGCAGTATACTTGATGGCTAACTAATGTTAAATATTATCTAACATTTTATTATTAAAATTTTTATTCACTAATTTTGATATTGAATAATTGAATTGATTATAGCAATTTTCATGGGGGTTGGTTTATTAAATATTAAAATCAAAATAAAGATACACGCAAGAATGATATTATCTATTGGTCACATTATACGGTATATATTTCTCCAATTAATTCCGGTTAATATCCAGTAGTTTACATTCACGTCTGGTTGTAGTAATTGAAGAATCTGTTCCGACACTAGTCTTCCGCTTTAATATCTTTCGGAAAGAGTGAAGGGGGTCACACATGCAGTTGCCTTAAATAAAAGTAAATATTTAGTACTAGTAGGGGATTTATAAATAACTACTTACTAATTAATGTTAAATGTCATTTAATATTCCGTTATTAAAAATTTTATTCACTAATTTTGGTATTGAATAATTGAATTGATTAAAGCTATTTTGTTGGTTTATTAAATATTAAAATCAAAATAAAGACACCCATAAGGATGGTATTATCTGTTGGTCACATTACACGATATATTAATGTTTCTCCAATTAATTCCGGTTTAAAATCCAGCAGTTTGCATGCATGTCGCGTTGTAGCGATTTAACCATCCATTTCGACAATATTTTTTCCCTTTAGCGTCTTTCGGAAAGAGTGCAGTTGCCTTAAATAATATTAAATATTTAATATTGAGGTTATTTATAGGTAACTTATAAATATATATTCTCGAGGTGTGAATTGTAGATTACTATATTATATATTATAGTATAAATTTATTACATTTCTAAACGGTTTCAGTTTTCATTGAATAACTGATTGGAGTGCGACAAAGAGCTCAGTTCACGTCTTGGCAGCCTCACTGAACGTATTTTTTACGTTAATTTTGTATAATTACAGCCGGAAGCCGACAAATACTTTTTTGCGGGTAAACCTGTGATAATAATTTATTTGCATGAAATTTCAAAATTAGTAAAATATAATTTACTCTGTATCGTTTCGTCAGGTAGACGAAGGAATCGAGGCTATGCTTTGCTGTTGGCTACAGCAGCTGCAAGAATTCGGCGGGCCCGAAGTCGACAAGCCGGACCTGCTGCAAAACTCGGGAGGGGCCTCGGCCAGGACGCCGCTCAGGACCGGCTCCAGCCCGAACTTGGCGAAACAGGTCATCGTCGATCCCCGCGTAAGATACAACGTAAGCCATTAATATTTAATATTAATTATATTTTAATCTGTCGTATGTTATGGTTCACGTATTTACACCACCCGAATCTATTGATTAAATACTAAATTTAGGAATTTACGCTTAACGGCATAATTTCAAATCTAAAATTAGTAGATAGAGCGTTTGCTCGCGGTGGCGTGGAAAATTGCGGAAATGATTCGAATTAAATCGACATTGGAGCGGTTATTATTAAATTTTCCAGGTGTCTAAATCCTGCTAGATACTTAATAAGGATTTTCATCGATTTGGGTTTCTTTACTGAATCAGTTCAAAGTATAAACTTCATATTTCAGGGCGACTTAGTCCAAATGAAACCAGTGCCTTCAAATGGTAGCATTGAGCTCAAAGCTAAGGCGATAGAAATCCTTGTGCTCCTTCACGGGCTGAGACACGAAAATTTGAATCCGTTAATAGGTAAGGAAGTACTTTTTGGATAATATTCATAACATTTTTAACTTTAGCGTCTTTCGGAAAGGGTGAAAAGGGTCACGCATGTAGTTGCCCTGAACAAAGTAAATATTTACTATTAAGTGAATCTCAAGAGCTGGAACTTTAATTTTGTTTCGAGAACCTGAATGCAATATTGTTACTTGAATGGTCTCATGAATATATACCTTGTATGGGTATAGTGGATTTCTCCGCACTATAGACCGATTTTATACCGTTTCCCTTCATCTTGTGCTGTTCTAGACTCCAGATTAATTTTGTAATCATGTGCCCCAATCTTATAACTAGCCAACTTTCCAAATATCCTAAAACAGGAAACAAGAAAGCTCGAGTATCGTTTGATGCCCCGATGATTGAGAACTTAAAGGCATAATTCGTTGCAATTAGTGCTACGATCTGATATCGCGCTTGAACTGTAGCCGATAACTTCGACAAAAGGTAATTGCCTATATTCGCTCTGTAATTCCCCTGATTTACCTGGAAATTGAAAAACACGGAACGAGTATCGTCGACAGTGAAATTGCCGGGATCGAATGTCGTTCGAATCGTTTAATTCGTGATTTCGAAAAGGATAATGCTAGTTGTATATTTTGTTATGAGTTATGATGCCGTACCAACGTTAAAGAGATGAAGGGACATTTTTAGTGAAATGGGAGGACGATAAAACTCTATATTTTGTAATATTGCTATAGTTTATTAGGCAAATAATAGATCTTGCCCTCGACAAGTTGTTTCCAGCTCTTCTTTCCCTTAATAATCTTTAGCGTCCTTCGGAAAGGGTGAAGGAGGTCACACATGTAGTTGCACTAAATAAAATTAAATATTTAAAATTAAATGTCTCACTTTGTTCGAGAACAGTAACGTTAAGGTCTCATGATTCCTTAATTTTATAAAGTGTATACCTTGCATGGGTTTAGTGGATTCTAACTACAATGCATTACATATCTTTTTCTTGGAGCAATAGGGGTGTGGTGATTAAATTCCTAGACGGTTTGTACTTGCTCTTTTCTTGGAAGCGTTACTCAATATTCATTTCAAAATTCAAGCTTTTCTCGAGCTTTTTTAAATTTTCTAGAGAAAAACGTGATTGATTACAGTTCTTAAAATGCAAAAAGGAATGAAAACAAACTCGCTATAAGTCATTTTAGGGCAATTAACGTTATTTTGTAATTGCTCCTTCATGATTGAAGTTATTTGTGGATATATATCACCATAAAGTGCCATATTATGCCCGCTTTAGTTGATTTTCTATACTGATGGTCTCATGATTCCTTAATTTTATAAAGTTCATACCTTAGTAGATATAAAGCACAGGTTAGCTCATCTCCCCCTTTTTCCTGTTTTACTGTCTGTTTTGCTGTTTCTTGCTGTTTTTACTGTCTGATTTGCTGTTTTTTTCAGTAAAACAGCAAAACAAACAGTATAACAGCACAACAGACAGCAAAACAGGAAAGAATGGGAGCTGAGCTAGAACCTGTGCTTTATATCTACTTACCTTGTATGAGTTTAGTGGATTCTAACTCGAACGCTTTTCCTATCCTTTCCTTGAAGCAACTGGAGTATGTTGATTAAATTCCTAGACGGTTTGTACTCATATCTTGAAAGATTTGCTCAATGTTCATTTAATAATTCAAGCTCTTCTCGAGCTTTTTTTAATTTTTCTAGAAGAAGCGTGATTAATTAGAGTAGGAGTTTAGGGCAATTAACGTTATTTTGTAATTGCTCCTTTATGTTTGACGTTATTTGTGGATATATATCACCATAAAGTGCCATATTATTCCCGTTTTAGTTGTTTTTCTATACTGGTCTCATGATTCCTTAATTTTATAAAGTTCATACCTTAGTAGATATAAAGCACAGGTTAGCGCAGCTCCCCCCTTTTCCGGTTTTGCTATTTTACAGTCTGTTTTGATGTTTTACTGCCTGTTTTGCTGTTTCTTGTTGTATGTTTTGCTGTTTTACTGTCTGTTTTGCTGTTTTTTTTTCAGTAAGAAAACAGCAAAAAAGACCGTAAAATAGCGGGACAGACAGCAAAACAGGAAAGAACGGGAGCTGAGCTAGAACCTGTGTTTTACATCTACTTACCTTGTATGAGTTTAGTGGATTCTAACTCCAACGCTTTTCCTATCCTTTCTTTGAAGCAACTGAAGTATGTTGTTTAAATTCCTAGACGGTTTGTACTTGCTCATATCTTGAAAGGTTTGCTCAATGTTCATTTAATAATTCAAGTTCTTCTCGAGCTTTTTTTACTTTTCTAGCAGACGCGTGATTAATTAGAGTTCTTAAAGAGTAAAAAGGAATGAAAACAAACTCGCGATAAGTCATATTAACGTTTTTTTTTTGTAATTGTTACCTCATAGTGGAAGATATTTGTGGAGATATATCATCATAGAGTGCCATATTATTCCCGTTTTAGTTGATTTTCTATACTGGTCTCATGATTCCTTGATTTTATAAAGTTCATACCTTAGTAGATGTAAAGCACAGGTTAGCTCAGCTCCCGTTCTTTCCTGTTTTGCTATTTTACTGCTGTTTTGCTGTGTTACTGTTTCTTGCTGTCTGTTTTGCAGTTTAACTGTATGTTTTGCTGTTTCTTGCTGTACGTTTTGCTATTTTTACTGTCTGTTTTGTGTCTGTTTTACTGTCTGTTTTGCTGTTTGCAGTAAAAAACAGAAAAACAGACAGTAAAACAGCAAATCAGACAGCAATAAACAGAAACAGAAAATAACACAGCAAAGCAAACAGTAAAACAGCAAGACGGCAGCAAAACAGGAAAGAGCGCGAGCTGAGCTAGAACCTGTGCTTTACATCTATTTACCTTGTATAGGTTTAGTGGATTCTAACTCCAACGCATTTCATATCCTTCCCTTGGCGCAACTGGAGTATGTTAACTAAATTCCTAGATGATCTGTAATTGCTCTTTTCTTGGAAGCTTTTCTGAATGTTTATTTAATAAATCAAGTTTTTCTCGAGCTTTTTTTAACTCTTCTAGAAGAAGGGTGATTAATTAGAGTTCTTAAAATGTGGAAAGGAATGAAAACAAACTGGTGATAAGTCATTTTAGGACAATTAACGTTATATTGTAATTGCTACCTCACAGTGGAAGTTATTTGTGGAGATATCTCATCATAGAGTGCCATATTATTCCCGTTGTAGTTGATTTTTATACTGGTCTCATGATTCCTTAATTTTATAAAGTTTATACCTTAGTAGATGTAAAGCACAGGTTAGCTCAGCTCCCCCTTATTCCTGTTTTACTATTTTATTGTCTGTTTTGCTGTTTCTTGCTGTATGTTTTGCTGTTTTTACTGTCTGTTTTGCTGTTTTTTTTCAGTAAGAAAACAGCAAAAAAGACAGTAAAACAGCAGAACCGACAATAAAATAGCAAAAAACAGACAGTAAAACAGCAAAAGAAACAGTAGAACAGCACAACACCAGCAAAACAAGAAAGAGCGGGAGCTGAGCTAGAACTTGTGCTTTACATCTACTTACCTTGTATGAGTTTAGTGGATTCTAACTTCAACGCTTCTCCTACCCTTTCCTTGAAGCAACTGGAGTGTGTTGATTAAATTCCAAGACGGTTTGTACTTGCTCATATCTTGAAAGCTTTTCTCAATGTTCATTTAATAATTCAAGCTCTTCTCGAGCTTTTTTCCACTTTTCTAGAAGAAGCGTGATTAATTAAAGTTCTTAAAAAGTAAAAAGGAATGAAAACAAACTCACGATAAGTCATATTAACGTTTTTTTTTTTTTGTAATTGCTACCTCATAGTGGAAGATATTTATGGATATATATCATCATAGAGTGCCATATTATTCCCGCTTTAGTTGATTTTCTATACTGGGCACATGATTTCTTAATTTTATAAAGTTCATACCGTAGTAGATGTAAAGCACAGGTTAGCTCAGCTCCCATTCTTTCCTGTTTTGATGTTTTATTGTTTCTTGCTGTCTGTTTTGCAGTTTTACTGTATGTTTTGATGTTTCTTGCTGTCTGTTTTGCTGTTTGCAGTAAAAAACAGCAAAACAGACAGTAAAACAGCAAAGCAGACAGCAATAAACTGAAAAATAGACAAGAAAACAGCAAAACAAACAGTAAAACAGCAAGACGGACAGCAAAACGGGAAAGAGCGGGAGCTGAGCTAGCACCTGTGCTTTACATATACTTACCTTGTATAGGTTTAGTGGATTCTAACTCTAATGCATGTCATATCCTTTTCTCGGAGCAGCTGGAGTGTGTTGATTAAATTCCAAGACGGTTTGTACTTGCTCTTTTCTTGGAAGCTTTTCTTAATGTTCATTTAATAAATCAAGCTTTTCTCGAGCTTCTAGAAGAAACGTGATTAATTAGAGTTCTTAAAATGTGGAAAGGAATGAAAACAAACTGGCGATAAGTCATTTTAGGACAATTAACGTTATATTGTGATTGCTACCTCATAGTGGAAGTTATTTATGGAGATATATCATCATGAGTGCCATATTATTATTGTATTTGATTTTCTATACTGGTCTCATGATTCCTTAATTTTATAAAGTTTATACTTTATTAGATGTAAAGAACAGGTTAGCTCAGCTCCCGTTCTTTCCTATTTTGATATTTTACTGCTGTTTTACTGTCTGTTTTGCTGTTTGCAGTAAAAGCAGCAAAACAGATAGCAATAAACAGTAAAACAGTAAATCAGCAAAACAAACAGTAATATAGCAAGAAGGACAGCAAAACAGGAAAGAGCAGGAGCTGAGCTAGAACCTGTGCTTTACATCTACTTACCGTGTATGTGTTTAGTAGATTCTAACTCTAACGCATTTGATAGTCTTTTCTTGGAGCAAGTGGAGCATGATACTTAAGTTTCAAGACGGTTTGTAATTATTGCTTTTTTCTTGGTAGCTTTTCTCAATGCTCATTTAATAATTCAAGCTTTGCTCGCGCTTTTTTATTTTTTTTAGACAAAGCGTGATTGATTAGAGTTCCTAAATATAAAAATGAATGAAAACAAACTCGCGATAAGTTATTTTGGGACAATTAACGTTATTTTGCAATAGCTACTTCGTAATGGAAGTTATTTGTGGAGATATATCATCATAGAGCGCCATATTATTCCGGTTTTAGACCATTTTCTATGCTGGTCTCCAGATTCCTTAATTTTATAAAATAAGTACATCTTGTATGGGTTTAGTGGATGCTAACTCCAACGCATTTGATAGCCTCTTCTTGTAGCAAGTGGAGCATGTTAAAGTTCCTAAACGGTTTGTTCTTGCTCTTTTCTTGGAAGCTTTTCTCAATGTTCATTCACGCTTTTCTCGACATTTTTTAAATTTTCTAGAAAAAAAAAAACGTAATTGATTACAGTTTTTAAAATGTAAAAAGGAATTAAAACAAACTTGCGATAAGTCATTTTAGGACAATTAATGGTATTTTTCAATTACTCCTTCATAATGGAAGTTATTTGGGGATATATATCATCATAGGGTGCCATATTATTTCGGTTTTGGATGATTTTCTATATCTTAATTTTATAAAGTATATGCCTTGTATGGGTTTAGTGGATTCTAATAATGCATTCCTCCTCTAGAAGCAACTAGACAATTTTGACTTAACTCCTTGCGCTGCTTTGATTGAATTAGCTCTTGGTAGCGTTTCTCAATATTTATTTACTAGTTCAAACCCCATTTTACCTGCACAATTTTTAAAAATTAATCTAGAAGAAACTGGGTTAATTAGGGATGAAAACCAACTCGACATAAGTCATTTTGGAACAATTTATCTCACTTTGTTCTGTAATAGCTACTTCATGGTGGATGTTATTTGTGTGACATATATCATTATAAAGTGCCGTATTATTTCGCTTTCAGTTTATTTGCTTTAAGGCCGCATTCATTTTCTATATAGATGATATCGTTACGCACCTCACTTAAAGCAAGAACTATTGGCATACTTTTCAGAATACTTTTATTTTAACATAGACTAAGGCATTATTATTACCTACCTATAAATCTTTCTAGGTGTGTTGGCGGAACCGCCAAGAGCAGCCTTGGTTTCGGAATATTGTGCGAGAGGTTCCCTACAAGACGTACTTCAGCAGGACGACATCAAGCTGGACTGGTCGTTTCGGCTGAGTTTGTTGACTGATCTTGTTAGGGTAAGTTGAAGCACGAAAACTTCCTGAGCCTCGAGTCTAGCAATCTACAAAGTTAGATTCAAGTATTTTGAACGAAGTTTACTAAAAAGTTTCTTTATTACCCCGATTGCCTCTCCTTTATTTACGGCCCCTCGTTTAACTTTCAAGTTCCATCCGGGCAGCATATTTCACTTCGTCGCAACTTTCTTTACGATTTGAAATATTCCCTTTCAAACTCTTAAGCACCTGCAGCTATACGTCTCGACAAAAAGCCATTTTCTTTCCATTCTGTTGCAATATTAAACGAGGAAATGGATGCGTTGGTGCTTGAAGTAGATTCTCGGCGGGGGCGTACGTAAACAACGCTTTTGTATTACAAAAATGTAATTTTGTTTATAGCCATTGTATCCTGAAATCATAAACTCGACAAAATGTGCTTAACATATTCAGTTAAGGGCGCAAAGAAATATTTACAAGGTCGCGAATAACGATCTGATTGTCACGCCCCCGACGCAAAACATTATATTTGTCAAAGAAATATATTCAGGTGGCTGAAAAAGTTGATTGAATTGTGGAAACAACATTCCCTGATAAAAGACGAGAATATTTTGCGACGTGAAAGAGCCCGAAATGGAAATAAGGCGATGCCAAGTGACATATGCCAGACATATTCGGGACCATAATTTTATTATGAAAAGAAAGTCGAGTTAGAGAATATCATCGGACGCATCTGGATTTTAAAGTATTTTCTTTTCGAATGTAAATGGAATAAACATAAACAATAAAATTACCATTTGCTCCCTGCCATAAATTGAATTTGAGAAAACTGAGCAAGGTTATTATTACTTAGTTAATTTAATTTTGGTATTGCATGTTTTATAGAGCTAATATTTATTCCAATTTCCAAAAGGGCGTGGAATAATTCGAAGCAAACAGATAATAAATCAATATAAAACACTTAAAATTATTTCATATTTCTATCAATATACAGTGTACCCATTAAAAACGGCATCAGTATGGTATTAGTGGTATTACTACAGCTCTGAGACCACTTTAAGTCACTTTGACAATTTCCCACTAATCCCACTTACACCTCCTCACCTAACTTCAGACTACTATCCTCCCACCAATGCTGTCTTTTAACAAAGTAATGTAATTTCTGGAAACCTACATTTCTTACCTTCAATAATAAAATAACAAAGAATCCTTTTCTACCTTCGCTAAACCTATAGTGAACATTAAGAATCATCAGTGCAAGGGGTTACAAACATTTAAATCAATTCATCAATGAATACTTACATTAAATTTACCACATAAAAAAAATAACATTCTAAACATGCTCCTGTAAATGTAAAGAATTACTTACTGCCAATACTAAATTGATGAATAATTTATTATTACTTTCATTAAAACCTGTTGATGTAAACATTAAAAATCATCAGTGAAAGGGTCATACAACATTAAAACTAGTAAATTAAACCAAAAAGAAAGTGTAATTTCTTCAAACCTGTTTATGTAAATGTTTATTTTTGTTGTAAACATTAAAAGTCATCAGTGAAAGTCATAAAATATTAAATCTAGTAAATTTAAAAAAACATTACAAAACACCAATGAAGGGGTCATACAACATTAACATCAAAAATTAAAAAAAAGAAAATGTAATTTCTTTAAACCTATGTATGTAAATGTAAATAAATGTTTATTTTTGATGCAAACATTAAAAGTTTAAAAAACTTTAAACTTAGTAAATTAAAAAAAACATTAAAAATCATTAGTGAAAGGATCATACAACGTTAAGACTAGTAAATAAAAAAAGGAAATGTAATTTCTTCAAACCTGTTTATGTAAATGTAAATAAATGTTTATTTTTGATGTAGACATTAAAAGTCTTCAGTGAAAGAGTCATACAACATTAAAACTAATAACACATTAAACACTTAAAACATTTAAAATAATCATTGAAAGAGTCATAGATTAAAACTAGCAAATTAAGAAAAGCATTAAAGGTCATACGACATTAAATCTAGTAAATTTAAAAAAACAATAAAATCATCAATGAAAAATTCATACAACATAAAAGCTATAAAATTAAAGAAAACATTAAAAATCATCAATATTAAAACTAGCAAATTAAAAAAAAAAAGAAAATATAATTTCTTTAAACCTGTTTATATAAATGTAAATAAATGTTAATGTTTGATACAAACATTAAGTCATCTGTGAAAAGGTCTTACAACATTAAATCTAGTTAATATTAAAAAACATTAAACTCATCAATAAAAAAGTCATATATTAAAACCAGGAAATTAAAAAAACCTTTAAAAATCATCAGTGGAAAGATCATACATTAAGACTAGCAAACTAAACAAAAAATGAAAATGTAATTTCTTCAAACCTGTTTAATGTAAATAAATGTTTATTTTTGATGTAAACATTAAGTCATCAGTGAATATACATCTTAAATCTATTAAATTTAGATACATTAAAATCATCAATGAAAGAGTCAAACATTAAAATTAGTAAATTTTAAAAAACATTACAAACCATCAGTGAAGGAGTCATACAAGATTAAAATGAGTAAATTAAAAAAGACAATGTAATGTCTTTAAGCCTATTTATGTAAAGGTAAATAAATGTTTATTCTTGATGCAAACATTATAAGTTATCAGTGAAAGGGTCTTACAACATTAAATCTAGTAAATTTAAAAAACCATTAAAACATCAATGAAAAAGTCATACAACATTAAAACTAGTACATTTAAAAAAACAATAAAATCATAAATGAAAAAGTCATACAACGTTAAAACTAGTAAATTAAAGAAAACATTAAAAATCATCAACAACATTAAAACTTGTAAATTAAAAAAAAAGAAAATGTAATTTCTTCAAACCTGTTTATGTAAATGTAAATAAATATTTATTTTTGATACAAACATTAAGTCATATTGTTACATAACAATTTAGCACGAATATGTAACAGATAGAAGTCGAATAAAGTCAATGATTCCACCCTTAATACCTTGCGACTAATTTCTTATTTCGGCGTAAGTATACCTTAAAAGAATTGTTGGTTGCCTACGGACGAGTGTAATATCGAAATGTTTTATGAAAAGGTTATTCTTGGAACGTTGCCAGATGTTTAATTGGCAAAGTGTTCGCCCTGTAATTTTTACGTGGTTGCGATTTAGGCCAACAGGAAAATACATAATTAATTGATGTGCTATCGTGAGTTTTGATTAAACGACTGTTTTTTCGCTTTCGCGTTAAAATTACGCAGTCAAGATATGTTATTAAATGCGTATGTTCCCTAACTTGGCAACGTTGCTCGAACTACTTTGCTTGCTGCTTGATTTTAGCAAGGAAAAAAAACCGACTGGAGCTAAAGGTACATTTATGATCGAATCGACTGAATGCGTTGAACAGACTGGATTATAGAAATTGTAAATGACGCCGGCCGGAACGAGATAGTTGCTGGTTGTCTAGTCATTGTCGATGATGGATTTATCGTTGGATTTCTTTGTTCTGCCAGCAATGTATAATATTATACAGCCTTAGATACGTTTCATTGCATATTGTAGATGTTAGTAAATTTGGCGACATCGGCTGCTGTAGTTTGCGTATGATTACAGGACAGTGTGGAACGGGCTTATGGTTCGAGTTTTTTTCCTAGCTTTTTAACATCGAATTTCACGAGCTAGTTGCTGGATTTTGGCTCGATATCGACCTCTTTCTTCAGAAAACCTTCTTAAGAGGTAGTGCGTATATATGTCTGATAAAAGTTTAAGAATTTTTAATTCACCCTGAGGGGAATATTACTTTTTCGGGCGATAGAGAGTGGCGTAGTTTATGGCTTGACTGTGGATGGGCTGGTTTTTGCCTAAAGTCAAGATTGGATTAGTAACTCGCCACGTGCAGTGTATTCTGGAACAAAGTACGCCGTTTCCTTCTTCGAGGAATGTCTGTAGAAGAGAGCGTTTGCTCCCCAATTCGTCAGTACCATCGAAAAACCCTAAGTAGTTAGGGTTTTTTTTCCTTGTACGGAAGCCAGTTTTCCGGGGAGCCATTCATATCCGGAGCCAGTTGGTTGGAGCTATTGTTTTTGGCTGGAGCTGTTGTGCTTGGAGTTGTGTATCTGGAGCAAGCTATTGTTGTTTGGAGCGAGCTTGGCTTGAAGAGAGGTTAAGTAGCTAACCAAACAGCTGCCAGTCAATACAGTTGGTTGTGCTTTATTGGTACCAACTGTAGCCATAGAGTTATGGGGATTACCTCAAATACCATTGAGAGTTTATGGTCCCAAGGTGCATTGCTGAAGTCCGTGTGCAGAAGGCCGTAGGTGTTATCGGCGAGGACCAGTAAAGATAAGTTTAGGTTATATTTGTGATCTTTTCGGCATAATGTTAGTGGCGTGTCATTGATATGTTCACGCGTGTATTTTCAGCGTGTTATTGATATTTTTCAGCGTATATTAGATTGCGTGTTTTAGAGTTTTTCCGGCGTTGCATCATATCGCGTGTTTAGTTTTCTGCGTGGTACTGATATAGCTATACTCGGTAATGTTCGGGTGTAAGCATAGCTTATTTATGTAAATCTAATTAACTGCTGAATCTACTAGTGTGATTCTATTAATGCTCATGTTTTTATGTATTACCTTTCTTTGATCTTACAATTTGATTTATATTGCGTTAAATGATCAACATTGTCGTTCTGATTTATTGATTATTCAGTTTAAATAATTTTACATAACGATATTTTATAATCTGAATCAGTAAGGTTTATTCATGTACAACTGCGAGTCGTCTACCATGGTAAACGCGCCCAAAGTTTAGTAGCTACTATTAGACGGATAATTTGTTGGACTTGGTTTGATCTTATAGATAGCTGAAGCGTGCCTAATAATTGTTCGATCATTCTTTAACTAATTCACTTCTAGTATAACGCAATTTTAATTCAAATTACTGTCCTTACATTTATGAGCATATAGATTATTATTTGTTTCCAATTGCGCTCTTTTACCTTTTGTTATATATTTATATAATTTTGATTATTGGAAGTAATATGACGACACGTTACTGTCAAATCTAACGAACGCCAATAAACTTAAAACCTGCACGAACGTGACCGTTTTTTATTTGCTCTGAAATCCATCAACCAAACAATTGTATTTATCAGTCGTCTGGATTTTAAATCGCCCTTGCGTAGCGGATAATCGTCAATTTGGATCGCCCTTATGGATTCTTAAGACCGAGGATCTTGCTGTTTGGATCTGCGAATTTGGATACTTCAAACTGGTGGCGCCCTGGTCAAAAGTAAGTAATTGACCCACTCCCACGCCGACGAGCAAGTCGGAGCACACATGTTGCGCTGGCCGCATCCTTAAGGGTAGGTATCATCTGATTCATTATATCTCGCTAACACATTGAAAGGGTTTTACGCGCAACAATATGTGAAAGGGTCTTACAACTTTAAATCTAGTAAATTTAAAAAAAATATTTAAATCATCAATTAAAAAGTCATACGTTAAAACTATTAAATTAAAAAAAAAAACATTAAAAATCATCAGTGGAAAGATCCTATATTAAGACCAGCAAACTAAACAAAAAATAAAAATGTAATTTCTTTAAACCTGCTTGTTTAATGTAAATAAATGTTTATTTCGATGTAAACATTAAGTCATCAGTAAAAGAGTCATTCAATCTTAAATCTAGTAAATTTAAAATACATTAAAATCATCAATGAAAGAGTCATACATTAAAATTAGTGAATTTTTGGAATTTTATAAACCATCAGTGAAGGGGTCACACAACATTAAAACCAGTAAATTAAAAAAATGCGATGCAATGTCTTTAAGCCTATTTATGTAAATGTAAATAAATGTTTATTCTTGATGCAAACATTATAAGTTATCAGTGAAAGGGTCTTACAACATTAAATCTAGTAAATTAAAGAAAACCATTAAAACATCAATGAAAGTCATACAACATTAAAACTAGTAAATAAAAAAAAACATTTAAAATCAAGAGTGAAAGGATCATACAAAGTTAAGACTAGTATATTAAAAAAATGAAACTGTAATATCTCCAAACCTGTTTATGTAAATGTAAATAAATGTTTATTTTTGATGTAGGCATTAAAAGTCATCAGTGAAAGAGTCATACAACATTAAATCTAATAACTCACAAAACATTAAAATCATCAATAAAAAAGTTATACAACATTAAAACTAGTAAATTAAAAAAAAAAAACATTAAAAATCATCAGTGAAAGGGTCATATGACATTGAATATAGTAAATTTTAAAAGGCAAAACATCCAATGAAAAAGTCATACATTAAAACTAGTAAATTAAAGAAAACATTAAAAATCATCAACAACATTAAGACTAGTAAATTTTAAAAAATAAAATGTAATTTCTTCAAACCTATTTATGTAAATGTAAATAAATGTTTATTTTTGGTATAAACATTAAGTCATATGTGTTCAATATTAAATCTAGTCAATTTAAAAAATCATCAATTAAAAGGGCATACAACATTAAAACTAGTAAATTAAAAAAAATATATTAAAAATCATCAGTGGAAAGATCATACATTAAAACTTACAAATCAAAAAACAAGAAAAGTAATTTCTTCAAACCTGTTTATGTAAATGTAAATAAATGTTTATTTTTGATGTAAACATTAGTAAAAGAGTCATAGAACGTTAAATCTAGTAAATTTAAAAATCATTAAGATCATCAATGAAAAAGTCATACAACATTAAAACTACTAAAGCAAAAATAAAATAAAATGTAATTTCTTTTAACCTTTAATGTAAATATAAATAAATGCTTACTTTTGAAATAAACATTAAAAATAATCACCAAAACGTTACAAATTATTTAAATTAATTATACCTTTACTCATCAATAAATGCATACATTTAGGATACTAAATATAAAAATTAAATAATATTTAATTTATCTAAACATTATGTAAAAGTAAAAAATCATTTATTGTCAACGATAAAATAATAAACAATTTACTTTTATTTTCTTTAAAACCTGTTGTAAATATTAAAAATCATGATTGTAAAGGTTACAAATCATTAAAATTAATTATATCTTTATTCATCAATACAAACTTACATTAAGGATACTAAATATAAAAAAGAAATATAATTTAATTTATCTAAACATGTTTATGTAAATGTAAAAAATTATTTACTATCAATCATAAAATAATAAATAATTTAAATTTATTTTCCTTAAAACCTGTTGATGCACAATCACTGAAGAGGATACAAATCATTTAAATTTAATATTATCTCTATACCAATCAACACTTACATTAAGGCTACTAAATATAAAAACTAATAATATGTAACTTTTCAAAAGTTGTTTACGTAATTAAAATTTTATAATTATTTTCTTTAAAACCTGTCGATGTGAATAA
This sequence comes from Pissodes strobi, assembly GCA_016904865.1. Lineage (NCBI taxonomy): Eukaryota > Metazoa > Arthropoda > Insecta > Coleoptera > Curculionidae > Pissodes > Pissodes strobi. The sequence goes on along the minus strand of MU182956.1, from coordinate 23,783 downwards.
TAAACATCATCAGTGAAAGGGTTCCACAACATTTAAACCAATTATACCTCTATTCATCAAATGAATAATTACATTAAAACTAGTAAAGGAATATGTAATAATCTCTCTAAATCTGTTTATATAAATGTAAATGAATGTTTACTTTTGATGTAAACATTAAGTCATCACCTCTGTTCATCAATAAATACTTATATTAAGTGTATTAAATATGAAAAATAATATTTAATTTATCTAAACATCTGTATGTAAATGTAAAAATTTATTTGCTTTCAATAATGAAGTAATAAATAATTTATATTGATTTTATTTTAAACCTGTCGATGAAAGCATTAAAAATCATCAGTGAAAGAGTTACACAACATTTGACTAAATTATATCTCTACTCATCAATGAATATTTACATTAAGCTTACTAGATATACAAAATTAATAATATGTCATTTTTTCTAAAGCTGTTTAAATAAATTTTAAGAATCATCAGCGAAAGAATTACAAATTAAGTCAATAATTATATATTAAAAAATATAAATGTAATTTCTCTAATAATAAAATGATAAAGAATTTCTTTTAATTTTCTTAAAAACCTGGTGGTTTAAACCTTGAAAATCACCAGCATTACTAGATTTAAATCAATTATATCTCCATTCATCAATGAGGCTATTAAATATGAAATAATTTATTTAAATTTGTATCATCAATAAAAAACATTAAAAGAAACTAATTGTTTAAGCAAGAAAATATCATTACTAAACCAATTATACTGTCATTCATCAATGGTTATTCATTTTATAGTCAATACTTACTTTACACATTTTCGACAACAACAAATTCAATTATTAATTTTGACCTCCTGAGCTTGTTTTCATTTTGCTGAATGCTTTATTTCCAGTTTTATATTTTTGACGTAGGGAATTCGATAATGGGCGTACTACAACCGACAAAGTTTTCCATAAATGCATAAAGCTCGGGCGAATGGAAGAGGAAAAAATTTGTTAAACAAATATGTTGAATCTATTTTCGGAACCGAATCGTCGATATTGATATTACGGTTTCCGCTCCATCTTTTCTCCAAAACGCTGCTTTGGAGTTGTGTTTTTAAGAGTAAAGGCTTTGCGTCCACGTAGCGACTCAACGATTTATTTATCTTTTAGGGCATGAAATATCTCCATTCGACTCAGATTCGTGTACACGGCTACCTGACATCGAGAAACTGCGTTATCGACGCCAGATGGGTCTTAAAAGTGACGGACTACGGATTGCCGCCATTTTACGAGGCCCAGGGCATTCAGCCGGCCGCCAAGACTGCCAGAGGTAAGTTCAATAAGCTTGATGAAATCCCACTGAATATGAATTTATAAGACAGATGGCGGACGAGAGTTTTACACGAGGAAGTTTTACCATACGATTGCAAATACAGACTCGATAATTATTTAAAACGTTTGTTTGAGTTGATTTACGCACCACCAATCTGTTTTGCTAGAGTGCTATTATGGGCATCAATGGTTTTATCTATCTCAACATTTTCTCTATGGGATAACAGGTTGTCTCACACATCATTTTTAAACAATTAACTACAATCTCGAGGACCTTATTCACCTGACATGAATTAAAAACCGTCCACGTTTCCCCATCTGCTCCTACCCATCACTCAGAGAGAAGCAATAGTTCCTAAACTGGTACTTCATAGCTCACAGGTCAAAACCCTATTTTATCCGTTCCCAAGTGGCTGACCGAGAGACAACATTGTCGTTTCTTGGGGACCCTAAATAAACTTGCGGCGAACTTCTCCAGTTTTACTGCATTAAAATGGCTTACGTTCGTCGTTTATCCGTATCGTAAAATCGTATTCCCGACGGTTTATATAAAGTTTACAACTGTCCGGAATCCGTGAGAGTTTGAAGTTAGATACCGAGTAATTGTTTTCTAATTCCTGATTATAGAGCCTTTCATTATATACGTTTGATTTATTCGGGAAAAGTGGTTATTTTTAGGAACCGTTTTTCTGTTATAGCCCTTATACTTTCTCGTAATTTATTTTTATTATTTAATTCTGGATACTGATCTGGTAAAGTAATGGGCGGTAGGGGGCGAAAAAGGATGCAGAACATAGGATCTATCCCTACTAATTGCACTGATATTCGAATATCTGTCTAGAGCTGGACAAACGTACTTAATTAATTCCTAACTAGGAAAATGCAACAGATCTGCCTCCGGTTGATTCGAACAAAATATATCTTCCTCCTTTTCCTATGAAGCTAGCTCTAGAGAAGAGCTGATGCGAGACGATGAATTTGCCACTTTCCTTAATGATGTGGGACAAATTACCTCATCAAAACTAAACAAAGTAGGGGGACGTGAACTACCTAAAAATTGCTATTTTTTTGTAAATATTTCGGTACAAAACATTGTACGACCTTCCCGATACCAAAATCGAACTCGGGGCACCCAAAAACTTCTTGCTAGATAATGGAAACACCGCGCAGGGTAACGAAACAACCAGTAATGATCGAAAAGTTCAATATCGAATCATTGTCAAACGATAGTCCGAGAATCCTAAGTTTGGAATATGCCTTTTTGTTCGAAGCGACCTTTCATGTCACCGCGAGGAAACACTCGAACCGAACAA
>MU182956.1:0-11174 GCA_016904865.1 Pissodes strobi | reverse complement strand
CTGTATCTCCAAAGTTTATTTTTTTTTACGAGAGAACTTCTTTTGAACAAAAGTAAGCCGTCACGCGTCAGGCTTGTCATTTTTCTCGCAAAAGGGTGCGAGCGGTAATTTGATATTTGGCACGTTTTTTCAAAATTTTGTTCTGATAAAAATTCATTAATTTTGATGACATTTTCTGGACACATGTTTTTATAAAAAAGCCTATCACTTAACGAGAACTTACAAGAGAACATTTTATACAGGGTGTGCTCGTTTATTACTGGAAACCGAACGATCTAAACCAACCAAACTTTCATACATTAAATAGGGAGGTTACGAGTACAATATATCAAAAATTCGCATCGATCCAATTGAAAATGCAGAATTGGTGATTTTTTTTAAGTGAAAACTATGCCGGTCTGTATACTTATATTGAATTTTGACATAAGCGTTTCGACGAGAGCGTAGCTCAGAGATAGGCAGAGCAGTCGCCTAATATTCAAGAGGTATCGGGATCGATGCCCGACGCCTCCAACAATTTTTTAAATCTTTTATTTAGTTTTTAATATCGCTTTGTTGAAGTTTCCATTTCACTTGTGCAGTCTTAAGCACACACAGTTTTTTTTATTAAATTTCCGGATAGTAATTAGGAAAGACCTTGTATACAGGACTTATTATTAGGAAAAATAAACATTTAGATGTTTATTTATAAAATAAAAAAAAAAAGTTGTGTTTCCGCCCGGGATCGAACCGGGGACCTTCCGCGTGTTAGGCGGATGTGATAACCACTACACCACGGAAACAACTGACAAGTATCAGTTTTTTTATAAGGCAGAGGCGTGCGATATGAAATTTATTTTCTTTAAATTAAAGAAGCATGTAAGAAATAAAGAAGTCTAAGCATACCTATAACACATATTCAGCTGAAACCAAAATATGAGAAACGTTTCCATTAATTAATTTAACTGAAACTTGCTTAGGATTTTGCTTGTTTGAAGAAAATACAAAATAACGTAGGTATAAGAGTAGCGTAAGTAGAAATTTCTCTCCCCCCCCCCCTCCTGCAATTTTTTTTTCGAGTCCCCCCGGCGCCCTTGTATTCCAGATCTTTTCCACATTGCGGGGGCTGGCAGGGGTGTGGTTACGTCACAGGATGAGACATCATTATAATCATGTTATTGTTTACACATTGTTGCAGAAATTTTCAGAGTATCAATTTTTCAGTTTTTTTCTTGAATTAATAGCAGAGTTGTGTTGCGTTGATGTAATAGTTTTTCTTCCTCAGTTTGTAGTATAACATAACGCATTTATGTAAAAGTTTTAGCGACTAACCTACAAATTGCGGAGTCTGTAATGGTTGGCACATGTAGGGGAAGAGGGGTAATATCGCGCAGGGAGGCAATATTGCGCACCACAAAATAAAAGAAAGAAGAAATGAAATCTGGCAACACGTACGTTGTTTCTTGTCGTTAGCCACTATGTTGAACAGGTGTCGGCTCGCTGGGAGCATTCAGTTAACCACAGTAAATCGAAGTGTTCGTACACGTGTGTTCCTTATAATTTTCTGTGGTAAGAAATAAGCGAGGTAAGTGTACTTTATACAGTCATCGATCTTTCCTATATAGAAATATATTCTAGCATATTTCGAGGACCTATCCCTATGTTTGTTTTCTATTTTCATGCGTTAACAACGGAATTTTGGTTAGAGAAACAAACCAAGGTCGATATGGGGTAATATTGCGCAGTGCGCGATATTACCCCACACTGCGCTATATTGCCCCATATTATTGACTTCAACATGTTTCCTAATTTTAGACGGTCAGAAACTATCAAAGAAAGACCCAGAGCTGGACCATTGAACAGCGCAATAATGCTTTGGCTGCTATACACTCAGGTGCTAAAATACGCGAGGCTGCAAGAAATTTCCGCATTCCCGTATCAACACTGCGCCACCATCTAAAACCTACAAGGTTGGCAGAACCTGAATCAGAAGTTGACCGCTTGGGGAGGAAACCTCTTTTTATGAAACCACAAGAAAAAAAGTTAGCAAATCACGTCACGAAGTTGGCAAATTTATTCTATGACGTAACTCCACGCGAGCTGAGAAGAATAGCTTTTGACTTCGCAGAAGCTAATCACCTACCTCATAAGTTCAACAAGGAATCTAGGCTAGCAGGAAAAGATTGGCTGTCGTGCTTTATAAAGAGAAATCCCGAGCTGAGACTTCGACAACCAGAAAATACAAGTCTCAATCGTATATCCTCATTTAATTCTGAAGCTGTAGGAATTTTTTCCAAAAACCTAGAAAAACTACTGACTAAGTTCAAATTTCAGAGCAGTCGAATCTTTGATGTCGACGAATCTGGTATAACCACTGCCCAGAAAAAGTCTGGAAAAGTTTATGCGAAAAGGGGACAGAAACAAGTCGGCGTTGCCATTTCAGCTGAACGAAGTCAAACGATTACCATCTTATGCGCTGTCAGTGCAGCAGGGACATACATACGTTCCCCCAATGATAATTTATCCGAGATGTCTCCTCAATTAAAAAAAGACGGCCCAATAGGTTGCATTTATTCCTGTTCTGACAATGGGTCGTCGAATGATGATTTATTTCTAAAGTGGATAAAACATTTTCAAAATTATGTGAAAGCTACGGAAGCTGACCCGATTTTACTTATCCTTGACAACCATGCGAGTCACATTTCGTTGCAAATTTATAATTTTTGCAGAGAGAATCACATCGTGCTCCTTACAATCCCTCCTCACACATCAAATCACCTCCAACCTCTTGACCTAACGTTTTTTGGGCCACTAAAGGAAGCTCTGTTTGCTGTGTATGACTCTCATATGATTTCGACTGCACACGAAAATATCACTGTTTATGACGTGGCTCGTTTAATCAATCAAGCATACATAAAGGTTGCAACTATAGAAAAGGGAGTCTTAGGATTCAAAGCTGCTGGGATATTTCCTTTTAACCCAGAAAAGTTTACTGAAGAGGATTTTGCAGCAGCTGAGGAATTTCGAGAACTTGTCTTGGACCCAGAAGAACGTGAGAGAAGCTTTAATCCAGCTCCTCCACACACTTCCTCGATATCTGTAGATGCTTTGAAAGCAAAACCGTCGACCTCTGCAGATGCTCAGGAGCCACCTACACCAACATATTTAAGTGTTGAAGAATCCACACCATCGATATCAAGAGCAAATTTACCATCACATTCAGGTGTCAAAATATCGGATCTTGAAAAACATCAACAAAGCAACAATCCGAAATTTGGACTTCCACACCAATGAAGGCTACTCTCCTGGAAAAAGAAGCTAAGCGAAACCAGAAAAATGAAAAACAAAACAAAGACCTCAAGCGAAAAGTGAGTGCAGGTGTAAAAGTACAGAAAAGATTCAAAAAGAATGTGAAATGCGACAAAGAAGACACGTCAGATGATAATTCTGATTCATCCTTCAAAGAAGATCTTTCTGATGACAACAACTCAGACTACAATGAATTTGCTATTCACGAAAAGCCTCCTGTAGCCAACGAAATATGTGTCATATGTGGTGAATTCGGAAAGAATAGGGAGCTTTGGTTCCGTTGCGTAAAATGTGCAGTATGGGTTCATTCAGAATGTTCTGGTTGGGAGTCTGCAGCAGGATACACATGCGATGATTGTCGACTAGGCGCCGCTAAAAAAAAAGAATCGAAACGTTGTTTATTTTAGTTTTTAGTTTAGATAAGAGAATATCCGATGTACAACTTTGGTAACAAGATTTATTTTTCTTATTTGTAGCTTTTGTTTTAAAATTTCTATGTCCTTTATCACCCTGCGCGACATAACCCCACATGATGCGCGATATTTCCCGACATATGGGGCAACATCGCGAAGTGAAACTCTGGAGCAATTTTACCTCTTTTTCGTGTCTCCAATTTTTTTTTTTATTAAATAACACGTATGCTATCATAAAATAAACTCATTGTATTAACATTTTTCCAAATTTAGAGCACTTTACAATAAAAAATGTAAATTTAATGAACGATTCGGCTTAGGTGCGCCGTATTACCCCACTTTCTCCTAATAAGTGTTCTGCTAAATGTGTTTTTAAAACACGAAAAAATACTAGGAAGGTGTTTGGTTACCCCTGTGATTTTTGCAAGATGGTTCTGTGTAAGGACTGCACTGGGGTAAGCTCCACAGAGATTCTATTCCTACTGTTGTCTGCCCGCATCGTTCCGTACTTGTGCGATGAATGTATACGGGGATTTAAAACAGCACTAATAACATAAGTATTAGAGGTTAAAATTGCTAATACACAAAATATTGATGATTTTGAGACTCAGATTCGAGAAATAACTGAGAAGGTTAAGAGCATGAGAACTAGCTTTTTGACCTCCCCTTATGACATTAAAAAGGTCCTCAACATCATAAAAGGAGGTATTGGTCCGAGGGACAGAGGAGGTCTTGTAACCTGATGGCTTTTAATTTTGCTCCAGAAGAGTGAAGTTAAAAGACATACTCTCGAGCCTAGCGGGCTCATTTGTTAATATTGTTAGTTCTGCTAGAATAGGAAAACTTAATAAAAATGGGCATCAACTCTTGAGTTTCCTGAGACGGTTCGTTTAATATTGAGGAATAAGCGTGACTTGACAGACACTCAAAATTGATTCTTGAGCCTGATTTAACCAACGAACAAAGGGCAGAGGTTAACACTCTGAAGAGCGAGCTGAAGGAAAGACGTCAAATCAAATCAAATTTATTTATGTGCAAATAGCACACATACGTTAAAGAAAATACATATAACCTACACTACAATAGTTATTTTCCTAACTAGTGCGGAAAGTCATACTTTTCCGCACGCGATTGCAATTTGCCGAACGACGCGCAGCGGAGTTCGGCAAGCAGTCGAGTGAGGAAAAGAGACTTTCCGCATAAGTTAGGAACAAAATTTTTTCTACAAGCACCTAAATCAAAAATTGAACCGTCTATTTTGTTTTATATGGGCAAATAGAATAGTTATTCTTATTCGCTTGAGAAACATAAATTTTTTAGACAAGATTTTATTTAAAAAGCATAAAACAATAACAATTTAATAGCAGTTATTGATATTTATGATACTGGGTGTCTCAAATTTGTAGGTATATTTATTTTGTATAATAATTCTTTAATAATTATAATTAGTTTTCCGCTTTGTTATAGCGAATATGACGTGTTCCCCTAAATTTGGTATTATCAGTATAGAAGTTACTGTGTGACAAATTTGTATACTTTTTTTGATATTTTTACTTTTCCGCACTAGTGCGGAAAAGTAGTGCGGAAAAGTACTTTTCCGCACTAGTGCGGAAAAGTGGCACTTTCTAAACTAAATTGAGTGCGGAAAAGTGAACTTTTCCGCACGCAAGTAGAAAAATAATGTATTTTTTTCATAAATTTAAAACTAAATATTATAAAGGTTTTTTTTTAAATAATGTCAAATAAAACACTACATTAAAAATAAGATATTCTGACGGAATAATTAAAATAACATACAACACTAAATATTAAAACGTCAAGATTAAGGAATTCTAGTACTATAAAATTCTACTATACTCAATTTTTTCATAAATTTAAAACTTAATAGTAGAAAGGTTTTTAAAAAAAATAATGTCAAATAAAACACTATATTAAAAATAAAATGATAATGGAATAATTAAAATAACATATAACACAAAAATATTAAAACATCAAAATTAAGAAATTCCTGTACGATAAAATGCTTTCCCTAATAAGAAGCTTTTGAGTGTTTTTTAAAACTTTTGCATAGGAAGTTCTCTAATCCCTTGTGGAAGTTTATTAAAAAAAACTTCACACCAATAAAATAAGGTCTACATTGGCACCTCTTCAGCCTGCAATAAGACGGGACCATATCACCTCTAAATCTGGTATTGTAGCCATGTAGATCCTCATGAGTCCTATATCCGGCCAGGCCACTCTTAACGTGCAACAGATTTTCAAGAATGTACACAGAGAGAAAAGTCAATACTCCCCACTCAGCGAATGAAGCCCTACAGTCCTCCCTGTATCCTAAGCCAGCCATAAGCCTCATAGCTCTCCTTTGTAAGCCAAAGACCTTAGCAGAAGGCGCTGATGCTCCCCAAGCCAATATTCCATATACCATTTTGCTGTTAAATACCGCAAAATAGGCAGTTCTAAGTGTTTCTCGTGATACACAACCTACAAAACACTCGTACGAAGTCTTGCCCACACCGTTTCCACGTGAGGTTGCCAGATTAATCTGGAGTCCAGGCAGATGCCAGGGAACTTGCCTGTTTCCAGAGGAGAATTACCAATATCTCTCAGGGTAAATGTCATAATTTGGGTCTTCTCAGCACAGACGATTTGAAAGGAACCAAGACTCCACCGCCTCGTGTCCCTTCAATAGTTTTTCCCTAGCTTCCTGTTCTGTTTCCCCTGTGTCATCCGCAAACAGCATAAATTTAGCCGCCTCATAGCAGAGAGGTAGGTCATTAATGAAAATCAGAAAGAGAATTGGACCAAGGATCGACCCTTGTGGCACACCAACATCCAGAAACGATTCCGCAGAGGTCACACCATCCACCCTCACTGCTTGGTAACGCCCAGCAAGGTACGACTGCGTCAACTTATTACTATCTTCACCAAAGTTTTAGAATCCTATTTTTTTTTAATAAAAGAGAATGTGTGACGCAATCAAAAGCCTTGCTGAGGTCACAAAACAGGGCATCAAAGTACTCCATACCCTCAAATGAGTCCATTACCCCCTCTAGAAGGTCCAACACTCCCTGGACAGTGCTTTTCCTCTGTCTGAATCCAAATTATCGGTCGCTAAACAGCCCATGAGTCTCAAATAGATCTACTATCTGTGTCGCCATGATCTTCTCAAAAAGTTCGGATATAACAGGGAGCAAAGAAGTTGGCCTATAATTAGCAACCAGTGATTTATCCCCGTTCTTGTATACTGGTGTTATTAAAGCTTTTTTTAGGGTGCCTGGGAAAATGCTTTCACGAACACACTGATAAATTAAATCTTTTACTGACTTTATGATTTCTACTGTTAAACCATAAGTAGCTACAGTTTTTTTGTTCTTTAATTGTGTGATTGTATCCCTCATTTTTATATAAGTAATCTGTTGATAATCAAAGTATTGGAATGAAGTTTTTGTTTTGTTGAGATGCAAGAGAGGATCACTAGTCTCGTGACGTATGTCCCTCATGAGATTTTTTGTTACATCGGAAGAGAAGTTGTTAAATTCTTGCGGCAGTATATGACAGCTGGTGTTTTTTGTATTAGTTACTTTACCTCTTTTTGAATTTATAATTTGCCACATACATTTACTTGGATTACTTGAAGAGTTTATTGCCCTATCATTTGCCAATCTCTCTGCCTCTCTATATGATTTTTTATAGATCCGAGAGGTTCATATTAAGAGTCTTTGCCAAAAATGGCCTTGTTGTAAAATTTAAAAGAAGACAGATAGAAGAAATGGTGAAGCCGGTTTCATTCTAAAGTATGTGAAAGGAACACCTAAATTATTAACAGAAAACTAAAAGCACCTTTCAATTTAAAATCTGGAGCCACTTTTGGTTTACTTTCACTTTCAGAAAGTCAGAGGCCTACGCACGAAGCTCCAGCTTCTTTATGAGAATATGTTCTATTCACAGTACGACATTTTGGTGATTAAGGAAACCTGCTTGACCATTGACATAAGTAGTGCTGAGCTGCAGTTGTTCGACTACAACATATATCGAAGGGATAGGTCCTCGCAAACAAGTACCTTTTCTCGTGACGATGGGGTGCTTGTTGCAGTCCGTAAAACCCTAACCAGCACTGATTTGTCGGTTAGCAAGAATATTGAGCATCTATTTGTTAAAGTTGGTATTGAAAACAACAAGTTTATTCTTCCAACTGCTTATTTTCCACCACGTAGTGCACCTGAAAAATATATGGAGTTTGCTGAGACTGTAGACAGTGTGGCTGAGGAATATCCGGAGTATAGTCTATGTATATTGGAGGATTTTAATCTTCCATCTTGTGAGTGGTCGAACGACAGAATTGCCTCAGAGACTGTACCTCTGGCTGGAGTGTCACCTAGGGAGGTCGAATCCATGCAGATTCTCTCGTTTTTGTGCTCATATCATAATCTCTATCAGGTCAACACAGTAAGGAATTCTAACCACAACTTGCTGGAACCCTACTACCGGAATATGTTCCCCATTCACCACTGTCACTTGAGTTGAAATGTGAATTTTGTTTTAACAACTGGACTGACTGATGGTGACGGTTTCTATAGAGATTTTTACCTCAATGGATGTGTGCGAGGTGGTAAGCTTTGTGTCGCAGTTCGATTGGGATGAACTGTCTATGGGGAGTTTCTTGACGATATGGTCAATATTTTTTATGACATTGTTTACCTGATAATTGATATGTTTGTTCCCTTGAAGAAATATTCAGCAAGGAAGTTTTCTATCTGGTTTTCTCCAGAACTGAAACAGATGATAATCGATAAAAAGAGAGCGCATACAAAATACGGTAAAACTCAATTGCTTGGCGACTATACTGAGTTTTCTGAATTGTAAGCTCACTGTAAGCACTTAAAAACCAATGTTATCACGATTATGTTGCTCTAACGGAATCATGCCTTAGGGATAATGTAAAAAGTTTCTGGAAATTTGTTAACACTAAAAAGAGCAGTAGTGGTTTGCCTTCTGTTATGTCTGGCAAGGAGATTGTCAATATGTTTGCTGAATATTTTTCTGAGACATATAGTGTTGAGGATTGTGTCTTGCTTGACACTGAGTTGCCTTCTGGGAACATCAACCTGTCACGATTTTGCATACCTATCTCATCTATCTATGAAAAGTTATCCAAACTAAATATAAACAAGGGACCTGGTCCTGATGGTCTTCCCCCAACCCTAGTTAAACATTGTAGCTTTCTGTTTTCCAGACCCCTTTTCCACATTTTTAATTTTTCATTCCCAGCCTTTTGGAAGCAAAGCTTTATCACTCCTATATTGTAATCTGGGGATCACTCTCAGGTTAGCAATTATCGACCCATTAGTGTGATTAGTTGTATTGCAAAGGTGTTCGAGAGCCTTGTGTGTGATTATATGGCAGCTGGTTTGCATGGTTGTTTTATTCACCAACAATTTGGATTTCTTTCTCACCGCTCCACTGAACTAAATGTTTTAACATTTACCGATTTTCTTCTGAGATCCTTGGATGAAGGTTATACCGTTCAGGCAGTGTATACAAATTTTACAAAGGCCTTTGACCGAGTAAATAATAAGATCTTAATTGATAAGTTGCAAGGTCTGGGAATTCAAGGTGAGCTATTGGAATGGTTGTCATCTCACCTTACAAATAGTGCGCATTCAGGGCTTCCAATCCAGGGAAATTAGAGTGCCATCTGGTGTACCCCAGGGCTCACACCTGGGCCCTCTTTTTTCAATATATATGTGAGTTTTGTCTCTGAACGTTTTCTAATGTTTGCAGATGATTTGAAATTATACATGAGGATCGAGAATGAAGATGATTACTTGAGCTTATAGGCAGATTTGGATCATATGAGCCACTGGTGTGTAGTCAATGGGATGGAACTTAATGTCAGCAAGTGCCATTCGATGGTTTTCAGCCGTAATAGAAATACCCGGATCATATCTATACCATAAATATTTGCCCTTTGAAATCTGTATCTCAAATTAAGGATCTGGGCGTGATCCTCGATTCAAACTTATCTTTTATTCCCCACATATCCATGGCAGTCTCAAGATCCCTTCAAATGCTCGGCTTTATCAAGCGCTGTGCCACGGATTTTCTTAATATCCAGTCCATTAAATTATTGTTCTGTTCTTTGGTGAGACCCCGTTTAGACTACTGCTCATGTGTCTCGTCCCCTCACTATAGAAAGAGTTCAATACAAATTCTTAAGGTTTGTTCCTTTCATGGGACACCATAGGGATGTGGATGTTAGTTACTCTAGCATTGAAAGCTCACTCAATATGACTACCCTTCAGATTAGACGTATGCACAGGGATCTCACCTTGTTTTACAATCTGTTGCACTCTCACAGTTTTAGTCCTGAGTTATTAGGAAAATTAATATCCATGTTCCTTCTAGGGCAAACAAGGCTAATTCAGCCATTTCAAATTACGCCCATCGTACTAACTATGGACTCAACTCTTACCTATCTACATCAGCTAGGTTTGCGAATCAGTATTCTGACCGGTTGGTCTGTTTTGGAAACCAGAGGGCTTTTAGATCTCGACTTAAATCGTGTAATATTTGATGTGATAGCTGTTTATTCAATTCTATTTTTATTGTTGCAATTATTGCCTTTTTCTGTCAGTGTTTGCTTTGTTGGACCAATTTTGTGAATTGGTTGTATGGGTGCTACTTTTATATAATTGCTTCAATAATATTATTTTTTTTCATTTTGTGTAAGATAGGTTTTAAAACTTGTATTTTGTACATTGTACTGTAATAGGGCAATAATTGCTCGTTGATGGATGGATAAATAAATAGATAATTACTTTGTCCCAGCTGAAACTCTTACTTCCTGTATCCTTGTATATTTTGTTGTTGTCACTAAATGTCTTGTTCGTAAGAGTATTTCAAATTATTTAAAATTATATGTTTGTGGTCCATAGGTTAGGATATAAATTGGTTTTCAATTGTTTTGTAACTTTTTTTTTATATTGGGTAAATAAATAATAATAATAATCATTTATCTGTGAAATGTGTCATTTTGTTCACAAAATATCGTTATAAAAAGTTCATATTTTCTAACTTCATGTCAGTAAGCTATTTTTTTTGTTATAATTTTTTTTAAATAATTGAGATTAATCTTACCCAAATAACCATGTTTTAAGGCTCTGTTAGGTACTAACATGAAGTATAAAACAAATTTGGTCCAAAACCCTTCTCATTTCGACTTAATTCTATTTTTATTAGAAATAATCGAAAAAGTAAAACACCCGCCGCCACTGATCCGACCGTCGGTGAGCAAAGGGGCGGCCCCGCCCGAAGCCATCAACATTATGCGCCAGTGTTGGGCGGAACAGGCGGAAATGCGTCCCGATTTCAACGCCGTCCACGATCAGTTCAAGAAACTGAACCACGGCAGAAAAGTGAACATCGTCGACACCATGTTCCAGATGTTGGAGAAGTACTCCAACAATTTGGAGG
>MU182955.1:221258-249073 GCA_016904865.1 Pissodes strobi | reverse complement strand
ATTTTTATTTGTTTCAAAGTTACACGCCTATGAATATTATTTGAAGATAATAATAAAAATAATTAATTCGCAAAGTAAACAAAAACTACTACATTTTTTTTGAGATCACAAACAAAAACTAAATGGACTTATGATAAACAAGGCTGTTAGTTTTTTCTTTTCTCTTTGTATACCAACGTGGTTTCAGTGCATGCAGCAGTTTCTTATTGAGTGCACAGGTTTTCTTTATCAAAATGCCTTACCTATTTTCTTCTCATGAGTATGCAGACATGCATTTTGTGTATGGCTACTGTAACGGCAGTGCACCAATACCTTCTAGGAGGTATTGAGTGCACGTCCAGCAGTTATTGAATACCGACATCGATTTCCAAATAGGCGCATTCCTCATAACAGAACGTTTCTGGAAGTACACAGACAATTTCGGGAATGCGGACTGCGTGATTATCTTTTCGACCGGGGAGTGAATTTACCAGCAGACTTGGATCAACAAATATTAGATTCTGTTGTAAGGGATCCAACTATTAGTGCACGTCGAATTTCTAGACAACTTGGACTGCCGCGAATGACTGTTTGGCGGATTTTACAACGTGAAGGCTTACATCCGTATCATTATCGTAAGGGGCAAGGTTTGCTTGAGGCAGACCACTATGCCCGTCTAGTTTTTTCTACCTGGATATCAAGACAGACACCGGTTAATTCTCATTTCTGCAGAACGGTTCTGTGGACAGATTAAGCTACATTCACAAGGAGTGGCATTACAAATAAAAATCAATTTAACATCAAATAAGTATGCAGGGGTCACTTTGATATTTTTTTAAACGGAACACCCTGTATATTACTACATTTTTGGACTCTCTAGAAAAATCTAAACACATTTTGTGTATAGCCTGTCAAAGTGTCAAAATACTCGACTTTCAACTGTCAATATTTGGCAAACAGCTAAAGATAGGTATAGGATATTAGACACAAATTGTGTTTAGATTTTTCTAGGGAGTCCAAAAATGTAGTAATATACAGGGTGTTCCATTCGAAAAAATATAAAAGTGACCCCTCGCACCTTTGTTTGATGTTCTATTGTTTTTTGCTGAACATATCCGAATTGGTGGGAGAAAATTACATGAGATGGCTATTTCAGTTTTTTTTTTATAAAAGTACCGGGAAAGTAAAAAAATCGCCTTGTCTAGTCCTCGTTGGATAACCCTGTACATACATACATACATACATACAGGGGGCAATTGCACATTTAGAATTTAGATTCTACATAAAATTCTACACATTTCATGTGTATTCTTACCTAAGTGAAAAAAAAAACATTCTTGACAAATTTAAAATTTTATGTCAAAAATAACGTTTCCAGGCCAGCCAAAACGCAATCTTTACTAACCGAAGCCTTTATCATCCTGTAACATAGGAAAAAGCGCTTTATGTTAATTGGGGTTGATTTCCTGATAAAAGAGAACCTGTGTTGATCTTTCTATAATAAATTAATACAGGGTGATCAAAAATGGACAATAAAAATTAAATTAAAAAAGGAACGTAAGAACCTTCTATTTATATAATTTTAACATTAAAAATAAAGGTGACTTTGTATAAGATTGTCTATTCCAAAAATTTGTAGTTTTCGAAATACTGACAATTTAGCATTTTTCTATTGTAAAAATGTTATACGGCTTTTAGGATTTTTTAGTTGGCCTTGACGGATCCTGGTATAAAAGAGAGACATTTTCTTTTTACTGCTCGAAAATAATTGGTTAATTGGTAACTAACTTTTACAATTTAATATGTCATTTTATTTGTTACAAGATTTTAATAACAATAATAATAATTAATTAATCACGATATATAAGTATCTAAAAAAGGAAAGAACCTTTTTTTTATTATTATTTCCATGGCTAGATCTTAAATCAGACACGTAAGGAGCAGAAGACAGTAATACATTATTTAAAATATATTCATTGGTACATTTTCTACTGAATTTTCTTGACCAATTTTCCCTATAAAACCGAAAATTCTTATTCTTTGGCTTCGGATAATTGTCCGAGAGGTAACAAAATGCGTGAAATAATAACTGCACCGTGAAACAAAATTTTATCTACGGAAGGGGGCATGTAATACCAGTCGTGCAAGCGAATATATAAATTAACTGAGCTATTTGTTTATCCGAAGTCAAAACCTGAAGAATGATTTAAAATCTTCTTATCAAATTAATATTGATTTCAGTTATATCTACGGCATTTTCAAACATCTTCTTGCCGTATTCCCGCCGTTTGACGTACCAAACCAAAATCTTGTTTTACATTAGGTTTGTTCTAGCAGCGATTTCAAACGGTACAAAATCATCCGGAGTTGCGCATCTAGCAAAATAAATCCAGAATTTCGACTACCAGTCAGATGTTCTAGCTACAACAAAGTTCAGTTTGCAAACTAGCTCTAAATCGTCCATATACTCCAGAGGATTTTCAGTACGTGACATGCGCAGAACTTACTAATTGTTTATTGTTTCCATATTACCACGCGAATCCATCCAGCCGGTTGACTTGTTTAGTTTTGATTTTATATGTTGGTCACTTTTTATGCATTAAAGACAGTGGTTTGGATATATAGAAACTAGTTTGTTACAGTGATTTGTGTTAAATTTTGTATTGCTTTTTGACATTACGTGGGCAAACGGCAAACTCGATTAATCGTGCTAGGGCATAATAAGTAACGTCTTCCGACACCGGTCTGTTTTGAACTTTTCTGTTCGGGCAGAATTACCCATGTCTTCGCGGTACACCGAATTGTTACCAACCGTCTGGTAGGCCAGCGGTTAGATAGTGTGTTTATGATGCGAAGGTTACTGGTTCGATCCCCCTCAGTGCCGAGCTATGTTTTTAATTCTTTTTTAGGTTATGTTTGTAATTTTTTTTCTTGATTTTGGGTTAGATTGGGTTAGTTTTGTTTGGTTGCGCTCGGGAGCGAGCGGAGGGCCATGCGAAATAACTTAATTATTGCCGACATTCGACAAAGGTCGCCAGAAAAGTGCAAAACAGACCGCTGTCTGAAGATGCTAGTATAATAATATGCCAATATTGCGAGCAATATTGCCAAGGTGAATGTGTTTGGTGCTCACTACTCCTTTTGGTCGTGCTAGGGGCTTACTGCGATTGTAGGTACTGTTTAGATTTGAAGTAATTCACAGTGATTGTTGTAATGTTTACTTGGTTGCTGTTTTTTTATTTTTTAAACGTTTAAATGTATTTGAGCTACACTACTTATTTTATTATGTGTTAATATTCAATTTATTTCTAATGGTCCTGTTCGCCTGATATGTATTGGATTGCATTGTAATTATTTTGATAGTTTTAAGTTTCAATGAGTTGTATTGTGACTTGCAAGTACCTACTTTTTATGATTGGGCTATCCCGTTGATGCGCTGAATGAATAAATAAATAAATAAAAACACTGTTGACATTAATATTGTCCATGTCAATCAACAACTGTATTATTGTTTTTATGATATTGCTGAATATATCAGATATGTCTACTTTACTGGTGAAAATAATAGAAAAAATCGTTCTTCCAATTTTTTCTTGTTCTGTGGCGGATCTAACAACCACTATTCGCTTTTTAGTGAAAGTACGTGCTTCCTTGCCGAACCGTTTATTTTGTAATATTAATAGTCATAGAAAATTTAGAAAGTTATAACAGAAAAAAATTTAAGAATGACGCACTTAAAATTCTTATAATTAAAAAAAAAATCAGGAAGTAGCAGCTAATTCCTACATAATTATTTAGAGCAAACATTGATCCCTATTTGACAGTCAATAATTACCTATGCGTTTTTTTATAAGTCAAGAAAACTGTCAGTTTTACATTTTTCAATAAATTTGTTATTAAAAAGCAGTGCCTCACAATTTAAAGAAGGAGAAATTTTAAACATATTATGCTATTTTTCTACCAAAGCATAGCCTTCAGTAACGCCTCCAAAAAAAAAATAATTCCATTTTTAACTATAATTGATTCATAAAACTTTGTGTAAATATTAATTAGACTTCGACTATTAAAATCTTATTATTTAATGAGATGCCAAAGACTACTTAATAAATGGGCCTTTGCTTTTAGGCGTCGATAACAAAAAGGGTATTTTGACATTTCCTGTAAGTATAGGATATTTGCAAATAAAAAGTGAAGCAAAATGTTAGAATTTGAGTAATTTTAATGTCCACCTTTTGCATTGACTCGATTCACTATCCGGCATAGCGCGGTGAAAAAAGAACAAAAAAAACGAATAGCTCGAGTGGGGTACAATCATTGTACCCCAGAGGAGTGATTAAGAAAATATTAATTATTTTATTAAACCAAAGGTAAAATAAAGACAATATCTTTTAATTTAAAATGTATGTAAGTAATAAAAATGAACCTGGAATTATAATCCTAATCTTAATTATAATCCTAAGCCTCACAATTTTGAATATTTGACAGAAAACGTACAGACAGTGCACTTCAATTTATTTTTTTTTTATTAAAATACAGCAGTTTTTAAAATAAATAGTTAATATTATTAATTGTCGTCCATTATTATAGAAAATGAATTATTAATATTAAATGGATAATATTTCGAAATCTCTAACTATTATACAACTAGTTCGTAATATCCGCCCCCTTCTTGAATACGCAGTGTATTACGCCTCTCGAATTCGCTACTTAAATTTCGACACGTTTCAACACTGATATCTTGAAAACAGTTTCTAATTCTAATCTTCACGTCGTCGTTGGTTGTAGGCGATATTTTATATACTTGGTCTTTTACACACCCCCATATGCTAAAGTCCACTTTGGTTAGATATGGAGATCTAGCAGGTCCATCCAACGATCTGGATATCTTGCATTTAAAAAAGTTATGATCGGCCCTGTAAACTGGGGCACCATCATGAATCAACCACATTTCTTGTGGTGTTTCATTTGGCACTTGAGCCAATAAATTATGTGAATGGTTTTGTAAAAAGTCCAAGAATACTTCCCCTGTTACTCTTTGATCAAAGAAGTATGGTCCAATTACATGGTTACCGACACCTCCGGACCATCTAGTTTGGGAAGTATATCTTACAAAATATGGATTTTCAGTAGAATAATAATGAAAATTATGTCTATTTACACTTCCGTTTCTGTGAAATGTGGCCTCATCTGGGAGTAGGATCAAATGAGCAAAATTTATTTGCTGATTTATTTTATTTTGAACCCACAGACAAAACTCCAATCGTTTTTGGTAATCTTGGGGACCAACTCCTGAAGTAGTTGAATATGATAGGGGTGCATTTTTGAGACTTCAGTATTCGCTGAACCATACTTCGCTCAAACCCAACTTGCTGAGAAAGGGGTCCGTGTCCAATATGCGGGTTTGCGTTTACTGTTAATAGTACAATCATTTAATTTTAGTTTTAGTATGACTGTGAATGTAATGTAAGCAAGAGACTAGATGAAACTACTAACATTTTCCTACCCTGACTGGGCGAATACTCCAGCTATAAATCTTGGGCTTACGAGCAAAGCGCACTAAGTCGTTCTTTTAGCAAATGCTATTTTTTTTATGATTTGCTTTTGTATTCTATGTGAAATTTAACATTAATTTGTAACCTTGGTTTTCGTCTTGGTGCCAATTGCTTATAAGCACCCGAAATGATAAAAGATCTGTAGTCTGTGCACAGTTACACAGAATAAAACAATACCTATATTTGATATTGAAATATATTATATCGAAATGACTATAAGTAATAAGCAACAGTAAAGGTACGAGCTATTCGAATCGTTCTTCCGTAATCTCCTATAATCGTACATCCTACAAAAGAAATACTATTCAATCACAAAAGTGTTTACATAACATAATCAAAAGGCTAAGCAATGACGAAGGAGATATATTCCAATCGGCCTGCAGATCTTTATAGAGATATTGGCTCAAATTGCAACTATAGCTGAGTAGCCTCCCGTATGGGACCTCAGTACCTGCTGGCGACGTCTGGCTAACTAATATCCAACTATTCAGTTTTGAATGTATTGTAGTATTGTCACAGGTGTGTAACGCCAAATTGTGGTGCGGGAGACAGTAATTTAATTAATTATTATACTAATAAAGGTTATACAGCATAATTCGGTTTAGAAATTTAGATCGAGGGTTTCTCTACCGTACTCTTTCCCCTCGTGGATATCAGGCTGAGTCCGGCACGTTTTCTCTAATAAATTAGGTGTATTAGGAATCTGTGTTTTAATTTACATGACGCACCTTTCCCTCAAATTTCCCTAATTTTGTCTTCGTCGGGCGCAATCTGAATAATTAAAATTGTGCAAGATATAATAATAACACAACGTAGGTATTGATTTTCTTTTTAATCTATTTGGACGCTCATTGGCAAAATAAAGACAAAGCACAACTTATCTCATTCAACCTGGGTTGGATATACTACAATATAGACCATTTTGGCTTGTGAAAAATACATTATTTACAATTCTGATTTAAGTTTTAAATAAAATTGCTATAAATTACTGTCACGGCTAGCAACCACCCGAATGTTTTCTATAGAACTAGCCTTGTCGCGTCTATGTACCTATGAGTCATCGCTGGTCGCGAAGATTTAGGAACTGTGGTGGAATTCTCCCGATGCCCTGGTCGAGAATAATATAGAGTGCCCTCGCTTCTTACGGAGTATTTACGACACATTTTACATGGTATATAATAGCGGACATTACGCGAGTTAGTTAATTAACCATTGAGTTCTGAACTGTAAAGATCTAATAGTTGTAAAGTTATAAGAGTAGTTTAGCGTCTTTAATTCTATAGAGTGATAAAAAATAAAGAGAGTATTATTGTAAAATAGTAAAAGTTGTGAACCCACGAAAAAACGTTAACACTTCTGACGCCAAATGTTACGTTTTTCCGTGAGTTTTGAACGAAATCACAACTTTTACTATTTTACAATAATACTCTCTTTATTCTTTATCACGCTATACAATTAAAGGCACTAAACTATTCTTATAACTTTACAACTATTAGATCTTTACAGCTCAGAACTCAATGATTAATTAACTAACTCGCGTAATGTCCGCTATTATATACCATCTAAAATCTATCGCGAATACTGCGTACGAAGCGAGGTTTCTATATTATTCTCGACTAGGGCATCGGGAGAATTCCACCACAGTTCCTGAATCTTCGCGGCCGGCGATGACTCATACGTAGACGAGACAAGGCTAGTTCTATAATCTAGAACAAAAACATTCGGGTGGTTGCTAGCCGTGACAATATATTAATACACAACAGAAATTATCAAATAATAAAATGCCAACTAACAACAAACTTCAAAAGTCTTATAACATTTTTACAATAGAAAAATGTATCGAAAACTACAAATAAATAGACAATCTTGTACACACTCACCCTTATTGTTAATGGTACATGAAATAAAATTATTGATCTTTTTATTCCGCTATTTAAAATTTTAGTAATGATATCTCACCTTAAATTTGTATATTTTTTTTTCATGTTAAACTAAAGGGAAACCCGTATTAATATGAGGGGCTTTGTATATTTCCTAGATTTTACCAGTATGTATAAGAAATGTAGTACACGAAAAGAAGAAACAGCGTTATAGAAAATTCTGCATCCTGGAACCATGTGGAATATATGCTTTCACACTATTTTTTTTCTAATTATTTAGTTTCGTCGTGGCTTTATGCTGGAGCCAAGTATGTGTACATTTTTTATAGCATTTTGTTCTAGTATAAAACAAGCACAATTCTAATAACGTATCTAACACATTAGATCTGATAATATTATTTAGTATGATATTAGTTAATAATATTATTATGGAAATTTGATAGACCTGCCACCTTTATATCTGGATTGCTTAGAATTGTTTAAAGGAACGTAACGAGCTAATTGTTTACCATCGGAAATTTAATTTGTAACCTCAAGCTTGATTTGCTGTTATAAACTCTGCGTCGAAGCGTAGAAAAATGACAAACAATTACGTAGTCATCAAACAATATTTCGTTATGGCCCAGTCTCCCCTACTGCCTAGCATCAATTCTAAAATGTATTAACATGTGCGTAACGGGTTAATTTGGGTTATTTAATAATCTTTATTTTTTATCTAGAAATCTAGGTAGACATTAGTGCCATACTAGAATAAGAATTCTAGAAAATAATCTAGAACAACAGAACAATTCGGACGAAAATTTTCCGTTTTGCGGGAGTATCGGGAAAGGAAAAATATGCTCCAAAGGGGGAATTTTAAGAACGGATCATTTAAAGTTAATATAATTTCATTACTTACTACAAAAAGTAAAATATTACACGTGTTTTTGGGTAAAATATGAATTTTTATGGGATTAACCAGACGCCACAGAAGACGATGTTGATTGCACCGACAGGTATTAGCTATGTGAGTGCTTGTGCCCCACTGTACCCGGTCGTTTCTGTAGTTAAGAAAAACTCTTGCGTTACTGAGATACTGTTACAGTACTTATTCCGAATGTTGCATTCTGTTCTCATTTTATACCAATGATTCATTCGGCTTAAATGAAATTAGACCTATGAGACTAATTAGACCTATATTGTTTAGTTTTACTTTTATCATAATATTATGTGTATCAGGTGATTTTTAGAAATGAGTTTATGATGTTATTTTTTTTTAGCGGACACCATTCAAAGAATGTTGGCGAACCTTCCGGCAAAACGTTCAAGGAGAAGCATAATATCTCTTACTGATGTTGTTTTTAAATCTAGAAAAAGAAATAGCATATCCGGCACTCAAACACTTCCAGCGACTAAAGTTAAATGTGGAAAAGCAATACATAAGCAACAGACAGATTCAGGTAAACCCAACTCAAATCAACAACGCACTAGCAGAGCCCTTAGAAGTTTCAATAAAGTTTTATCAAGTCGAATTCTAGATCTTAACTCATCTTTATTGGTGAGAAGAAAAGTAAAAGTTATGCGAAGTCAACGATTAACAAGAAATTCCCAGCAATCTAAAAGTAGTTATACAGAAATGGCCTCAAAAGAAATAATTGCAGAAGGACGTATAACCGAACCTGATTCTTCAGCACTGCAAACACATAAGAAACGCAAGTCTCCTAAAATAGACGCGCTTGACTTAGAAGAATCTACAGTTCTTGCGGAAAATCCAACAAGCGTTAAAAATAAATCTATTGCAGAACGAATGTTGTCTAGTCGCTTGAATCTTAAGAACTTCTTTCCCGTGAAGAAAAAAAATCTAAGTTCAATCCAGAAAAATTCTGCTTTAGATAAGGTTTCACCTGACTCTGAAAATAGTCTCGAGAAAGAAGGGAATATTAACTCGGGCAATAAAACAAATTACTTAGAAAATTCCCTACACATGAAAAAGAATAAGAGAGGAGGTTTGAAAGGCTTTGTAAGAGCCTTAAGCTTAAGAAAAAGAGGCATAAAAGACGAAAAATGCTCAGCAATAAATGATAGTAAGATTTCTTCCGTAAAAGACGATGGGCTTCACTTGAAGTCAGAAACGACAAAGAAAAGTGGTAGATCAAAAACAAAACAAATATCTCCATTAAGTAAAGCAGATGAAGATGATACTCAGACGGTTTCTAGTTCTGAAACTGTGAATTCGACAGTTTTATCCAAGAAACGAAAACTTCAGCGTAGTTTTCGTAATGTCATTAATAAAGTAAAAAAAATTAAGACTGAAAAAATCTCAAATAAATCTACCGAAATTGCACAAACTAAAAATACAAGGAAAGAATGCCATGAACAGCCTTTTTTAGAAGAAACTGTGTTACAAAAGGACAATACACCATCGGAAAAAACAACTCTCGCCGAAGTCAAAGACAACATTCAAGAGAAAGAAGATTGTGTCCCTATTGTAGCTAACCTAATAGATTCGAAAGAAAATCCACATATTCCCGATGCTATTTTTAATTTAGCAAATAGTGAAGAAAGAAGTTTGCAAGTAAAAGGTCAACTGGATTTTGATGTTAAGAAAAACGACGATACAAAAAGTGACTTAACTGACATTGCTCTTATTTCTGGTAATGCATCATTAATAAAGGAAGACTTAGATAATAAAACAAATCCCGTATCCATAGATACCTCTTTAAAACCGAAATGTATTCCTCTAATATCTCCTAATATGAAAGGCAAGATACGGAAACCCAGTAAAGGTTTAAATGATTGCATAGCTATGCTTACTAGTAAATTACATCAGAAAGAAGAAAAAATTTCTTCTTCTCTAGAAAGCTTATTTAGTACGTCATCTACCAGCACAGAATCTCGTACGGAGAGTCGATCAATGTTAGATAGTACTACTGAATCTACAAAGCTTCTTAAGCCTGAAA
Source organism: Pissodes strobi (assembly GCA_016904865.1). NCBI lineage: Eukaryota > Metazoa > Arthropoda > Insecta > Coleoptera > Curculionidae > Pissodes > Pissodes strobi. The sequence continues at coordinate 238,723 of MU182955.1, read as the reverse complement.
GTGTACCTAAAATCCCGACATTTAAAATTAGTAAATCTTCAGTGGTAGAAGAAACTGCTTTAGATCTCAGTAAAAAATCTTTAAGCACTCCAAACCTTTTGTTTTCCACTTCTCATGAGAGTTCCCTCAGTGGGACTGTTTGTGAAAATAATGACAATGTCACATTAAATAAGAACCTAGTGACACCTGCATGGACATCAGTGGATGATATTATACAGCAAGTAGTTCAAAACAGTACATCATATACCTTCAGTAAGCCTAAGAGAAACGTCTTTATAACAAGATCAAATGTTGACAATACTATAGATTTTGTTGTTAACAGTAGTTTAGATTGGTTTGACAGTAGCCACACAAACACTCAAGAAAAACCAAAACATTACAAGAGATCGAAAAGAAAAAAACATTCCAATGATCTAATAACTAATATAATATTTGGAAAAGATAAGCTGATAATCGCTCCTTCAAGTAATTCCAAAAATGATTTTGAAGATCCTTTAATAGCAAAAATTAAAGAAAATGAGTATAAGATATCCCATTTTGTATCAAGTTCTTCAAGTGCTCAACATACTGTGGAAAAAGTCAACACTATTCAAGATGTTTCAGAGCCTCAATTTGTAGGTAACACTGGAACTTTTCTGCCTATTCTTAAAGCACAAATGATAGTTGATATTGCAAAGCAACCAGTTGAAATGAAATCTGCTAAAAATTTTGTGATAGAGCAAGATAATATTAAACCAATTGTGCCAGTTAAAATTAGTGAAGAATTAAATAAAATTAATAGCCATGAGCAAGTCGAATTAGGTGTTTTACCGCAAGATGTCAACCTGAAATTATCAATTGAAAATTATAGTTTTAATGCAGTAGTTGCCAGTGAAGTACCTGCATTAAACAACAGTGAGACTGAAAAGGAAATTGGATCACTACTTAATCAGGACGGGTATAAGCCGGAAACCATTTTTCAAAACGGAGAATACGAAAATGTTCAGGAAAGTATTCCTAATGATAGCACACTTAAGAAATCAAAAGAATATACTTCAATGGTAATTGATACTAAATCGGTTACCCAGACCATTGAAGTAAAAGTTTCGCCTAAAAGGGTCTCAAGCAGGCGACGTGGAAAGGCAAGAAAAGCTAAATCTAATAATGAATCAAAAAAAGCTGTAATTGAAACAAATATAGATGATTATATGAATTTAAAAGAATTTTGCGATGATGAACCTGATATGACAACACTTAATATATTGCCTATTAATCAAAACGTCAGTTCCCCTAATAAAAAAATTGAATTGTGTATTGAAAACGAACCTATGGTCCTAGAGAACAAAATTATTGAACAAACTGTGAAATTGCCAAGTGATTCAGAAGACGAAATACCCTTAGCAATTATTGCAAAATTAGATGAACAGGATATTAAAAAAACTGAAAAAGCTTTGTTAATTACCGAAAATAAAAAGGAGACTGTTAAGCTAAAAAAATGTAGAGATATTAAACTGCCATCTAACGTTAATTCAAAATTACTAGAAGACCCAATCCAAAATAATGTATGTCCCATTGATTGTCTCAATGATACTAAAGATATGGTGGAAACTCTAACTACAGATAGTCTAAAAGAAAACGTGGAAGAAACTGCTAGTAAGAGTAATGCGTTATTAAACAAGATCAACGCATTAAGACCAGGTCATGTACAAATACCCAATAATGTCAGTAAGACAATTAAGAGGAAGAAACGAAAAAAGGTCTTGTTTAACAATAGAAAGCGTATACTAAATAAAACAAATGCTAGTATTCAACTAGATGTTTCTATAGAATCTAGAGCAAACTTGTACAATGACTCTCATTCTACAGCACAAGAAAAATCTAATATAACCTACCCCAACTCAGTTATATTATCGCCAACATTTTCGTTTGTAGAAGCGAATTTGTCTATGAATGATCCACCTAAGTTACTTGTGCCAGAACCGTTTAGCGATATACCCAGTGGTACTGAATTACCCAATTTAAAGACTCTTAAGCCTCTAGATGTCGAAAGTAAATCATCCATTAAATTGCTAAATTCACAGAGAACTAGACGAAAATCCAAAAGTTCAAAAAAGATAGATACGATTGATAATGATCTATTTAAAAATTTTTCTTTAGTTATAAATAAGAAAACCAAGCGAATTCCACCAACGAGCATAGTAGATGATTCTGTATGTGACGATATTCTAGATTCCAGCATCAACTTCTTTGTGAAACCATTCGAAGTTAGCAACGAAACTGACGTAAAAAATACAAATGACCCACCCTTAAACGATTCGGTTGAGGAAATGGATATGGAAATTGAAGATATTCCAATAAATACTAGTATAATCGAAAGAGATGATAAACAAATTGCTACTACAAATAATCAACTCAAAGTTATTACTTCTTGTAAAGAGGAAATGTCTTTTAGATCCGAAATTGATACGCAGAAGTCAGTGGAAGAAAAAGAGTTTCTTACTACTAGAAAATCGCCCAGAAAGAAGAGCAGTTCAGATATTATTAACAATCAAAATTCTTCCTGTAATATAGATATTCCAAAGGTAGAAATAAATCGCCCATTATTTAAACGAGGACGAAAATCTAAAAAAGATAATCCGAAGCAGAGTTTTCCTTATGTTGCAATAATTAATAAATCGGAAGCAGCTTTGCAAGATATCGACCCAAAATCACTAGGAAATGAGGAAAAACAAGAACTATTATCGGTAAATACAAATTCAATATGTAGCGCAATAAAAGAGAAATTAAACAAAAATGCAAGAAAACTAACAGAAGTTGTGGAAACAGCAGATATTCGAGACACTGAAATAAAATCACAATTCTGTAATGCGGATAGTTATTCTTTCATTAACTTCTCAGAAACCTCAGACTCTTGTGGCGATACAATCCCTGAAGAAATACTTGCAGAAAACATTTTAAAGATGAGATGTTCCAAAAGAAACATAAAACCAATAACAAATTCGTCAGAAACCGTCTCCAACAGTAAGACGGAGAAGCAGCAGTCTAAAGATAACTCTCAAAATGACTTAGCAATAAAGATTTGCAATAATTTGAAAACGTTGAAAGACCCATCTTATATTAGCATAGAAACTATCTCTGAGACTAATTCAAGAGATTTAAATTATCCCAATCAAAATGTCCCTGAAAATTGTACAGGAGGTCTTGAAACTAAACGACTAGCAGAAGTTACACCAGGAAGAAACGATTTTAATAACCTTTTGGAAGATCCTATGCATACAAAAATAGGTGGTAGATCAGTTGTGGCAGAGTCGGTTTCCAATGATAAATACTTGAGTGAAATACAGTCTCAGAACATCGGGATTTCAAAAGATCATTTTTGTTCTGAGTTAGCCACTTCAAAGTTCTATGACAAAGAAGTAGCCGGTAATGCTTGTATTGGAGATATTGGTCTTTACGAAAAAACACAAGAAATTAAATTAAAAACTCTAAAAGAAAACAATGCAAATACATTTGAGGGCAGAGAAATATATAATTTGGAAAATACCAATGAGCATATCGACGTGTTCTTGTCAAAAATTACAGGCGAATTCGAAATGCCGTTAGAAGAGTCTACACCTAAAAAAAAAGTATCAACCTCCAAAATTAATAAAGAAGATGGCAAAATTAGTAAACAAGAGAATGTTTTTAAATCGGCCTTGCTTCCGGATGTGCAAGACAGAAACACTCCGGATGTTACCACGCAAATCGCCAATGCTACAATTGATGATTTGCCTTGTGCTAGAGAAATGGCCACAGATGAAAAGTCAGGTTCTGAGTTGAGCTGCAAGACGAGAAGATCCCGAAGATCGAAAAACGCTTCCACTAAAGACGAATCTCGCGAAACGTCAGAGTTAAATTCTTTGTCACAAGACTGCCATGTTAATACTCAATTCATAGGTAAATCTGCGCGAGATTTGGGAGCGACGAATGTTAATCTGTCACCGGGGTCTTTTGAAGAACCTGCCGAGTTAGTTATTTCTCGACCGAGTCAAATGGGTGAAGAGGAACTACCTTCAAGTATAGCAAATTCGGAAAAATCTCTGAACTCGAATGCAGACAGTCTTCAGAGCCAAGATATAGATATTATACCCAATTTAAATATTTCTGGGAAACAATTTGAAGAATATCCACATTGCACGAGAATGTCCCGACGAGTTAAACATGCTAATACAAGTTTAGATACGGAATTTTCTACACAAAATTCTGGAAATGATTCATCTATTGCAATTCAGTCAGATAATATTGCGAACATATCCAGCATCTCGTCAGAAGTATACTTTAGGGCTGTAGATAGTCATATTTTAACAACATCGAACACACAGGTATTCAAAGAACGAATACCTAAAACCAAAAGTTCCTCTGACAATATTGATATCGATTGTTGTGAATTGACTGTGCTTCAGATTTCCAATAATAAACAGCTAAATTCATTAAGTTCAAACATCAGTACGAACGAAATTAGAAATGCTGATCCCAGCAAGGACAAAGATTCTCATAAGGTGGAAAATGCTTTAAGGGATACAGATTTATCTGTAGGTTCTGATGTAGAAAGAGATAAGTTAGAGAACAAAGATTATAGTATTGAATCAATGAATGGCACTTTTAAAAATAAAGACGCTTCACCTAATGATAATCTTTCGGAAAATATTTCAGAAAATGTGAAAACTTTAGATTCCATCGATTTTACAAGTGTGCAACTAAGCACGTTTGAAAAACTTATGGAAGACTCCGGTTTTGTTGAAAAATTACTTGATGAATCAGTGGAGACGAAAAAAATATCTAAAAGATCTAACAGAAATTCAAATAGTCAAAGAAATAAATCAAAGGAGCCTATAACAGAAGATACAGATAACACAAGCCAAATGAGTAATACTGAAATCTGCCCAAAAATTAACTTACCTTTTTCTGCTGTTTGTGATATGAAAAATGTATCAACCTCAAAAACTGAAGAACATAAAGAAGAAGGCAATATAAATGCGACTTTGGTTCGAGACAACAATGCCATATTTACAAAAAATAAGATAGATATTGCTAATCAATATGTAAATTATAGCAGCATTAATTCAGAGAATATTGCGGATTTACCCAAAAGTGCTGTTTTCCCTACTCAGAAAGTTTTAAGACAGTCGACAAAATCACGAGGCAAACATTTCGACCAAAGAAAAAATACAATTAAAAATTTAGATAATATACAAATATGTGAGAATGTATCATGTGTTATTGAAAATTCAGAAGTAAATGTAGCAGAAATGGCTAGCAAAAAAAGCAGATCGGGCCGAAGAACTAAGCAGATAGGAAAAGCTGTGAAAGAGGTATCTGAAAGTGATATTGATATAACATCATGCATGAATGATTTGATTGAATCTGTAGACCTAAACACAGTTACGGCATTAGCTAATACTCATAATAAGCTATCTAGTAATCCAGAAGACTCTAAAAATATGCTTCTAAATAACGATAACTTAAAAAAATGTGCGCTTGTGAGCAGTTCTGTTCTACTTGGTCGAAGACGTTCGAGTCGAAATAAATCTGAAATGACTTCTGCCGATCTTACCAGTACGATTTTAGACAACATTAATTTAACTAATTCAGATAAGTTTGGTGACACAGACAAACATAAAGAAATACTACTAGGTGAATTGGAATCAGTTGAGTCTCATAATACTGATATTCATCAAAAATCGAATATGAACAAACAAATTGAAGTTTTAACCTCTATTGAAATGTCGCCAGTCGAAGTTTCTAACATTTTGGAAAGCCACAGTAATTCTAACATATGCGCTGATGAAATAGTAACTAAGAGTAGGAGGCCGCGAAAAATAATAAATTACAATGAGGACAATTTAGAGAAAATAGCTATGGAAATAAATAAGACAGTAAAAACGCAAGAACCAAAATTAAATAAAAATAACACACCACCAGTAAAGAAGCATAGGAGATCGAGAAAAAAAGGCGGTAATGTTGAAGATTTGCTAGAAGAAGCTTTAATACACTTGGAAGATTCTATTGTATGTGAAGTTACCAACGATAATAGATACAAAAAAATAAACAAAGAACTAATATTATCAGAAGTAAATAATAGGGTTTCATCGGGTGTAGAGGCAGATCCTTCCTATAATGAAAGAATCAAAATAGATAGTGGTAGCGGAAAGACTGCGAAATCCTATGTAAATGTGAAACTTGAACCCATCGCAATGTCAGACGCAAGACATAGAAAAAAAGATAAACAGGAATTGTTGAATGTTACCGAAACTATCGGATTAATGCATTCCCCAAGTGCTGAAGATTGTGACATACTTCAGATAAACAATTCAAGTCATGAGGAAAGTAAAGAATGCGCGAATGAAAAAGAGAATGTTAATGGATTCTGTTCGGGATCAGATATTGAACCCGTGGTTTATAAAGTGGCCGAATTTTCTGAAATGCCTAAATTAGTTATAGATATACATCATATTGAACAAATCGATCAAAAGTTAATGGAGCATATAGTTGAAATAAATTCAGAAGATTTAGTAAGATCTACTACACATGAATCTAATTCTAATGAACCAATTCTTAAAACGGAAAATTATCAAAATATTCTTCCCAATGAAAGCCACAATTTATTGCAAGAAGTGAAAACTAATAATACTGAACTTCGATTTAGTAATGAAGAAAAATTAAGCAAAATATCTGATAGTAACAGAAAAAACTTGGATAGAGAATCAAGAATAATAGAGATGGAAACAAGTAAAGAATTAGATATCTTTAGTTTTGATGATTCTATTTCCACTAAGAAAAGTTTGACCAATAAAAATGGAGGTACGGGGAAAGGTGCAGATGGCTTCTCAGATGATACAACCCATTCAATATTTGATATCCTAAAGACGGTGGATTCAGAAATGGAAACATGTTCTGCTCACAAACACAGTAAAGAGACTACTTTTCGAAAAAATAAAGAGCAGATTGACCAAATTGACGACATTTTGGAGGATACTCATTCTAAACATTTTTTAACCCAGAATCTTAGTTGTGATCAACACACTAAAAATAAAAATGATATTACTGACAGCAGTGCTAGTTTAGTAGAAGGCTTAATATTAATAGAGGATAAGACTCACAAACCATTAAAAGATATGGAGAATGGCAATTATTCCCACACAATTATGAGGTTTAACAGGAGATCCAGGAAGAATATTAATTATAATGAGGAAGTTTTATTAAATACAGAAGAATCAATACTGAGCAAAAGCACTATAGAAAAGAAGAAAAAAAAATATGAGAAATATTTAAATATTCAGCAAGATGTGAGGGGGGTCGAAGAGAATCCTGCAAAGGACTCTGCATCTCAAGCATTAAATACTAAAGATAATAAAGTTGAAGAGGCAATATGCGATAGGCCTTTTAATGAAGATAGAATAAATTTGCGTGCAGATTTTGTAGAAGCAGTTGCATTGGACATTGTTGCCACTGCTAACTCGCAGATAAAACAACATAAAGTTAAACCCAGGAAGAACAAAACAACCCAAAATGTAAGTGGTACCGAAGAACAAGATTCTAATACAGAGTCTCGGCTAAACCTCGCCGATTCAAATCCTTCTAAAGGTATCTTTAATTTTGAAGATAATGCATTGAATGAAGACGAAGATCAGAAACATTTAATTGATTTTCAGAAGACCAAAAAAAAGGTCTCAGAAACACTTGCTTGTATGAATGCAGTGAACTCAGTGGATGCAATTTCAATATCAGATGTAGAACAAAAAGCAATTGGCAAAGAGGAATCTATAGAAATATCCCAGGAATTGGAGTCTGCAAAGAACTTGAGTAGTACAGATGCCAATGCGACAGATTCTCCTCCTGCAGTGTCAAGTTTAAAAGACAGTGAACAATCGGACCCTGATATGAAGTTTCATAAACTTACCTCGGAGAGAAAAGTTAAGAAATCGAAGAAAAATAACATGGATATTGATATTGCTAACATTTTAGCTTCGGACAATGAAACAAATAATAGACGATCTCCTAGAAAAAGAAAGGCGATAGGTTCAGTATCAGATTTGCCAATAAGAAATACTGTTACAGAAGTTACGCCACAGGCAAATATACCTAAAAAAAATAGTTTAAATGACAAATTTATTTTGAACGAATATGTTGAAACGGTAATAGAAAAAGATGAAGCTTTAAAAACGTGTGAGTTAGAGCCCCAATCAAAACTAGAAAGTGTAAATAAGATCAAATTGTACTCAGATATGCCTGAAGAGCATTCTTCAGATAGTAACGAATCACTGCCATTATTAGAACGAATGAATAATCTTCAGAGTAAGCTAGCCATTAAGGATAATGAGAGTAATAATACAGAACATACTTGTCCGCGTGATTCTGATATGAGTATAAAATGTGATCTAGATGTTGTTGGAAATAGTCCTAAGGATTCTTCGTCAATAATACCAGTTAGCACTGCAGATGTTTTATTTAAATCAACCAATATTTGTTATCCAGCTATTGATAATAAATTAATTCCTACCCATTTAAACAATGTATTACCAGCTAGCAGAGTCGATATCAGGGAAGATGTGATTTTGGGAACGAAATGTTTGTCAACGTCGACAAGAAATAAGAGACGAAACACGAAAACGAACAAACATACTAATATCACGTATTGTGAAAATCCAGAACAGAATGAAATTTTAACAGAATCAAAATCTACTCATTTCAATAATAATACTGGTCAGTCATCACAACCCGAACGTCAATATCAATTAGCTAAAATTAATATTAAAGATCTGCTTTTAAGTAGTCTTGCACCACCCGATTCAACGTATATGGAATCCGAAGAACTTCCCTCAGAACTAAGTCAAATGACTACTAATTTGGGAGATACAAGTAGTCATAAAGGACTTAATAAGTCCGTGAATAATCTTGAACCAGTTGTAAAATCTACTAAGGTGAAGATGAAATACAAACAAAAACGAAAGAAATGCAGGCATCTGGCCCCAACCCAAGATGGTTTTGGAATATTTGGCGATGTTGTTCAAGAAAATACTATTAGCACACATAAAAATAATAAACCTATATTAAGCAAAAATCTCAACTTAACTGCGTTGAAGAACGTACTTAGTACCTTTACAAGAACTACTAAGGAAAATACATTCAGGAAAGCTGACAGCATGCTTTCGGAAATTCGACCATTGACTGAAATAATTACTAGTTCTGAAATAGACATAGCGCCTGTGCTCGATGAAATTGACAAGTCATTGGAAAGTGACGATATTTACGATTTTAACGAAGATATTCATGGCGAATTAATCGATATTGAAGAACAGAGCAAGTCGAAAGGTAGATCGAAGTCGTGCCCAAAAGCTGAGATAAATAGATTACAGCCTTTCGAAACGAATTTAGACAAGGAATCTAGTAGAAAGAACTCTAATAGATTTGCTAAAGTTAAAGCTTTAGAAAGTATACATGAAAAAGCATTAACGGAATCACAAGAGTTTAAAGCTAATGCCACTTCAAAGGTTCAATCACGGAAAGCCAGGAAAAGATCGAAATCTTTAAACGCTACTAAAGAAGGTGTAGACATAATCTGTAATGAAAAAGAATGTGCAATCGATCTTGGAAAAACTCCTATTGATAAAGGTAGTTTGGTTTCATTGGATGAGGAAGTTGCTAATGTATTAAATACTTCTACTGAGAAGTATAATACCGATTTATTAAACGAATTGGAAGTTATTAATAATTCCATTAACAATATTTCAAAAAATCCCAAGTCAAATGAGTATGTTGCAATTGATAGCAAGCCAATTAACTTCGCAAATCATAGCCAAAATTCAAACCAGAACATTGACTCTTCTGAGATAACGTTACCTTCAGAAAAGTCTGATTATAATCCAATGGACAGCGATGCGCTAGAACTGAGAAGAAGCCGGCGAGGTAGTCGCAAAATCGCCTCATACAACGAAAATGATTTGATTGATCCCCTTATTGATGCTTTAGAAAATAGAAGAAATCGGTCTTCCCGAAAAGACAAATCAACAGAAAAGCATCAAATAAAAAATGATCCTCGTCAAGCCGCCAGTAATGACAAGCCTAAATTGAGTAGTGAAGAACTATTTGATCTTTTGAAAAATTCATCCTATGAAAATGAAGCTGCTGTTTTCCCAAAACCTATTAGTTATTTCTTTGATAATTTAAATGATCATAGTTCAAATGATAGGTCTCAGGACATAACCGATGATCAATGTGCCAATATTTGTGAAAACCCTCAGACAGAATCAGCAAAAGTACAAGATGCGGACAAAATTTATGAATTTACTGAAGAAATCCCTCAAGATGCAGAAGAAATAAAGGAACTATTTGGCAAGAATAAAACAAAACAAGGACTATCAGATGAAGATAAAATCACATCAGCGTTACCTATTTCCTTTGAAAGCAATGTGTCCCTTAGTTTACCTTATACTAAATGTCCAGAAAAAGACAAAGGTTGTGACAAAGAAAAAAATAATTACTGCGACATTTGTAAAAAATCATTTATCCGAGTGGAAAATTTGATCAAGCATAAGACAACTCTTACTCACATTTCTAAATTATCTGAGCTAGAGGCAAAAGAAGCTGAAGAAAAGGCAAAATTGGAAAAACAGGCAATAGAAGAGCATCAATCAAATTCATCATTGAAAGCAATAGGTGCTCTAAGAAATGAGATCAATATAACTGATATTTTACAGCCATCCGAACGATCACAAGTCAGTGTTCACGAAGATTCTCCACCTTTACATAATAAACATTCCTTAAAACTAGTAGACATTATCAGTGATGTTTTAAATAAACCAGTAATGGAAAACTACAATCCTGATAAACAAGATTTTTCTGCATCTCACATTCAAAATAAAGCAAAAAACGATATTAGACGCTATAAAAGTCTAGGAGAAAGAAAAAGCTTTGAATCTGAAAATCATTTGTCACAAATTAATTCACCTTTGTCGACTCCCTATCTTCCTCCAACATTATCGCAAACAACAATTCTCGAAAAGCAAATAAATTTATTAGAGAATATTATTGGAAATAATTTAGACAATATAACACCAAATAAACATGAAACAGAAAGTAACTTTATTGAAGAAATATCTTCCTGCTCAGAGGCTTCAAATATGTCCGACTTAGATAATAATTCGTGCATCACCAATAAATCAGTATGTATTGTAAATCCAGAAAATATTGAGGCCAATTCTGATGCAGATTTTATTAAACCAACGCAATATGAAGAAATATCTGAGGATTCTGCAAGTGCCAGGGTCTATGAAGATCCAAAGCAGAGAAAAACGTTGAATAGAGATGAAGAGCTATTTTTGGAGTGTTGTAGTCTTTTAAAGAGCGGATCTGAGGTGTCCAATTCTAATTATTCAAAAAAGATGAAAAAACCAATAGACACTTTTAAAGAAGTTGGACCAGAATTATTGGAAAGTGAAAAGCCAATGCAGACAGCAGAAGAAGCACATGAATATTCTGACAACTCCAGAACGCCAACACCTCTAGGTGATACATACGATGATGAAGCGTCCGACTCTAATACTATATCTTCAAACTGGCATCTAAAGTCAGAAAAGCCGTTAGATAAAAACCGTAGTTTTTCTTTTGAAGAGGTCAAAAACAAAGAAGCAACTGGAATGTCATTTGGCGAAATATTGACGAAAGGACTAAGAAATCAATTTGAAAACGTCGATAATGCAAATGAGAGGTAATACATAGTTTTTTTTTTAAATTATTTTTACTAAAGATTTATTTGGTTTTAGGAGTAGAGACGAGATCCAGAAGCTACGGCCTGGTAGAAGTCACCTTACTGATGATAGAAAAGACGACAGTGACAGCTCAACGGCTAGTAAGAAAATAGTAACGAAAGGGGCCAGAAAAGTATTTGAAGGCTTGAGAGTATCAATTCCGACAGAAGATCTAAAGCTAGATGTCCTAAATATCGGATTGTCGATCAAGAAATCTGATATGAAAACAATTCTTATATCAGATGAAAATCAAGAACAAAGTCGTACGAAAACTAGAACAACTAGAAAATCGAAACCCGTTAAAAAATCCCAGGTAGGCAGTAATTTATTATTTAAAATCAATAAAAAAAAGTCATCAACTCAGGTGACTAATTCAGCCCCAGTTGAGAAACAAGACATATATAATTTCGAGGAGACTCAAGATAATACAGATACCTTTATTAAACCAGCTTTCACAGATGTGAAAAACACCATTTTAGACATTAAAAATGATGTCTCAACCGTCAGTGATAATGAAAGTTTGGGTTATGCTGACTCCATTGGAGCAGATGCCAAATCAGTTTCCAGCGTTTCGTCTATATCTGCCATGTCAACGCGAAAACCCGACATTGCTCCCGAAAATATCACTAAAAAGAAGTATAAAATTATGGAAAAAATATTTAGAAATGCAGCCAAATCTAAAATGGATGAAATCGACGAGGAATTAAGAAGTATACCGGAAATTCCTGAAATAGATAACCTAGAATTGGTCGAGAACTACGTTCGTAGTTGTCAAAAAGTTAAGAGTCCATTTTTACCTCCCCCACCACCTCCACCCCTCGATGATGTTCCTAAAAAGCCTAAAATGACTGAAGAAGAAATGGACATGCTCTTTGATCAGCTCTTAGGTAAAGAAATAAATGAATGCAGACCAGAAAAATTGACAAACAAATCATCAACCGCGAAAATTAAAACCTGTGATGCCAAGAAAAAGAATGGTAAAGTGAAAGCCCGTAAAAGAGCTCGTGGTAATTTGGAATCCTCTGATGATGAATTTAATATTAACAAGACATCTAAAAAACGCACAAACAAAAAGAACAGTCAAGAAGATTCCGGTATTAATCTTGAACTCGAACTTAAAGAGTGCATCGGTGTTGCAAGTCGAAAAAGTCAACGGACATGTACTAGTGGTAAACAAAATATTCTCTTGGAATATTGGAGCTCGGACGAAGAAGCTTTCGAAGCCATGCTTGAAGGTCATAAAGCCTTGCCAAGGAAAGAGGAAGAAAAAAAGAAAACCGAAAAAAAGAAAATTGAAACAAATCAGGAATCAAAAAACACTGCATGTTCTGAAGTATTAGAAAAACCATTAGACAAGCCACCAAGGCCTAAACCTATTAAGAGGAAAATACAATCCACAAAGAAATCAAAGCCTGGGATCATGAAAGGGTCTGAAGCCAATGCAGCTGCTGCAGCTTCAAATAGACGAAAAAGAGCAGCTGCAAATCCTTTGTATCATTGGTCAAGTTCCAGCGAAGATGAGTCGCAATCGCTCATTGAAGTTAAACCCATTAGAGAAGAGGATGACGAAGACGATCGACCCATTCAACATGGTTGGATTGTAGGTGACTCTCCTAAAAAATTAGTGACTATGTTAGCTTTAACGAAAGGTAAAAAAACTGATATTGATAGTGTGAAAGAGCAAGGTAAAAGACGAACTTCGAACACTGCTAGCTGACGGTAAATAAAAGGTTTAGTGAATGTAAACCATGCAATATTTAATTAGTGTGCAGAATTGAACGAACATATTAAATTTACACATTTTAGTGTATTAAAGTACAATGAACGACAAAGCTGTATATTGTAAATAATAGCGATATTTACTGTATTTGTCTTATTTAGAACAGTTTTTCATGCTTTAATAACGGGTAATTCAAAAAGTGCAGTGTTATACAAATTGGTTAAGGTCGTTGGTCATGTGTCAAATTTGATTATTTTGTTCTCAATGTGTTTTTTTATGTTATTAGTAAGTATGAAATTACTGAACTGGGGGGGGGGGGACTTATTGAGGAAGCACTTTGAATTAAATATCGAGTGTAACGTTTTTGAAACCGACTATTCCTTAAATGTCTCATGTCACATATTGAACATTCCTATAGATTTAGAATTCATTTTATTGGGAATGAACATCGACCTTTTAAAATATAATTTGAAAAAGTAATAGAGATGGGCCAAATCTAATTTTCTCAATCAGGTGCTTGGAGGGTCATTTGATTGATTAATGGCTTTTTTGAATGCCCCGTTATTAATTCTGTATTTTAAAATGTCCATTAATGTGAAATATTTTCAAATTTGCTTTAAATATCATGTAACTAATTATAACTGAATAATATGAATATGTTATTGGTGTTCCTTTTGTGCATAATATTAATATCTTCTGGCAGCTTTTCATTGATATATTTTGAACAAATAACATTTTTATTGCAGATTATATGAATTGGTTCTTTCTTTATATGACTTACGCTATTTCTTTCAATTGGTTTTGTTTTCTTTTGAGGCTCAGTTGAATTTAATTGTGCTGAAATTTAGCAGGACAAAGAGACATAACTTTCAGTAACTTACTCTTTATCTGTATTGTTTATAGTACTGTATATTATAATAACAACAATATTATTCTGTTATGCGTTTAAATAAATTCGTGATTTAGTATGTAATACAGATTGTTATTAAGTTAAGATTTTATAATAAAATATGTATAATTTCTGCGTTATTGGGCCAGATCTGTTGTATACCTTGTAACAATCCAGAATATGAATATTGGTTTGATGGTATTCGATTGTTGATAGTTTTGCCAATACGCATTTACCAGCCAGATCATGCAATATATTTACTTGTCAAATATCTGCATGTATAAAGTCTTCATAACGCATATATACATGCATAATTCTTAAAGAAGAATCCACTGTTATCAACAAGACGTAGGTTCGATGAAGTTAATGGTACTTATTGCTTCTGGACAACACTTGTATGATATGTATAACTACTTAAGGTGTGATGATATTTAAATTTAGATTCAAATGTGAATAAAGATGTGTCGACTTAATTCACGTTGATCATGAAACATTTATATGTATGTATTTAAATATGCAGGAAGTTTGATTTTGGCAAAATTGCTGTTGGGTCTCTTTAATCTGTGGTTTTTATAATTTGGTGCTTCTAATTATTTTTTATAAATTTGTAAATTGCTGGAATGTAAGTATAATTAATTAAATATTGCCAGTGTATAATTAATTGTTTGACTGAATATAAATTTTTATTTTAAAACAAATTCTTTTTTGTATAGATTTTTGTTTAAAATGGATTAATACATTTTAAACTGCACTTAAAGGAATAGATCGTTTTGTGTACACATTATACCGAACAGTACTTTATTTTTGTAAGGTGCATTCAATCTAATATAAGAAAATCATTTTTATAATTTGGTATAGTTAATTGTACAATAAAGTCTTATTAGTTAACGTTTCCTTTTAATTTTGAATTATTTCATTGCTAGAGATTTCGGATGTCATGCGGGTTACCTAGAAAAAGTGTTGATCTCTTTAAATTTTACAGTTCGAACAACAGAAACTGTGAATCTGTTTAGATACACACTACATAACCAGTTTAACGGAAAAATCTTCATTCAATCATATGTTGAATAGTTTAAATAAAATCGGACGTTTTCTATTCAAAGATCCAGACATTTTTAGAGTCATACCTTTTACAGTGATCTTTAAATTAAAATGTACCATTAGTTTTACGAAGATCTTAATATCACTATGTATTGTTGCGAACGGATTGAGAGTAAAACTGGCCAAAAATTTAGATTAATCGATTATATCAATCATTTCGATTATTTTCATATTAAAAAGGTAGAATATTGCGTTGTTTTTTTTCAAATGTGTATTCAATAGCAAAATGCTTTTAAACCAAGTGTAATAATTTATCCTTATAATCTATATACAGAGGGATAATGGAAGGCCATTTAAATCCAATATCTAGCTATACTGGAACATGCTTAAATAAAGAGGCTTTTCACTTTGATAAGCGTTACAAGTCGTGAGTAGCACAGTACACGTGATAGAAGCGGATACTTCCTTATTGAGCCTCAACTTATTTTACTTCTTTGAGCCGGTTCCGATACGTTATAATCAATTTTAATAGATTTGGTTAGTCGTCTAACCAACTTTTGGTTAGTTTCACTTGGTCTTAATTTATTTTACTTATTTGAGGGGGTTCCGATACGTTATAATCAATTTTAATAGGTTGAGTTAGTTTTGGTTAGTCGTCGAATCAACTTTCGGTTAGTTTCACTTAATCTCAACTTATTTTTATCATTTGAGCCGGTTCCGATACGATATTATCAATTTTAATAGATTTGGTTAGTTTGTGTTAGTCGTCCAATCAACTTTGTCCAATCAACTTTCGGTTAGTTTCACCATAGATGAATATAGCTAACGCAATAGATAAACCATGAGATATGACGATTTAGAACTGACGGTCATGCGAAAACTCCCCAGCTTCTTGTAATATCTTGGCTGTTAAACGGGCGAGACACAAGCAATGTTGCCGACTTGTGCGGCTGGCTGTGAATCACCATATATTTGTATAAATAGAAATAATACATGGAATATGGACAGTGACCGTGACTATTGCCATTACAGAATATCAGAAAAAGAATAAAATAATTCCTTTAATATAAATTCTTAATTATATTTACAGATGAATGTGAACTAATAACTAATTTAAATATACATAACTTAAGTACATAGTGTCACACCATATTACCATATATATTTGTATAAATAGAAATAATACCTATATGGAGAGACTGACTATAAGATTACAGAATAATCACTCATTCTGCAATCTGAGGGCAAAAAATACATCCATTGGTTATTTTGGTTGAAAATAAAATATAAAATAGTGGAAAATAAACCTCCGTTCAGCCCTTGCTGTAACACTTTGCGCAAGATAAAAAGTCGATGTGTAATTAAATATTGTTAAGGCTGATTGTAACCCATGAATTAATTATTCGCATCTAAGGTTTTTGACTTTTTGACTAAATTTCTTCTTTTCATAGCTTTGCAAAACTTATATAAATTGGTTATAATCATATGGGACATAAAAAAATCCCTATGTTCATAGCATAAATTGTTATCTTTTTTGCCTAACTATAAAGCATTCAAAGACATTATTTGATTTTTTATTTTGTACATAACATACGCTTGATGTCTGTAAATAGCAAAATATTTTTTGAACTCAATCATTGATTTATAAACAACTTTTTCTAGTTCTTTCGCCGGCGCTATTAAAAATAATTTTGTATCAGAGCCATAGTTTTTATGCAATAGAAATAATTGATTTTCGTCATATAAATGCTCATTTATTCCTAATTGTCGTTGACAAGTGGTGCAATGATATTTCTTTAGAAGTTTATATAAAAGATAGTCAGAATAGTAATTTACAGCGCAGTCTTCAAGACCAGCAGTTTTTGGATTATCGCTTGGCGGATTATCGGCAAACGATTCTGGTGGTTCCCGGAATGGTAGATCACTAGGATCGAAAACCGAGTCGAAAACTACTTCACCGATTTCTGAATCGATTTGTTCCATCTCAGAATCATTTGCACCACAGTTACAGATTGGAATATTATTTGTCATTAAGAGAGGAAAGTCATGA
>MU182955.1:186796-206258 GCA_016904865.1 Pissodes strobi | reverse complement strand
GCGGTTTAAACACATTGTAGAATACGGTTAACAAGAAAAAACGACTTTGAACGGAATTTACCTAGTAATCGTGGGCCGACATCCTTTGATTTGAGAAAGTCAATAACCAACTTTTTCAAATTTTAGAAGAGGGCTATGACAATATTGTTTTAAACGTCTGGGCATCTCAATAATACTTCTGACAGTTCGTTTAATTTAAAATAATAATATTCTTTGTTATCGTCTAAAATCCGTTTAAAAACGATTTTAAATGACAAAATTGTATCAAAATCCGAAAATTCGGATTTTTTTAGTTCGATAGCCGTGGTTTCGGACGAATTTGTCGTGGATTTTGAAGCGAAAATTAATTTTAAATTCAACCGTCCATTAAAAATAAGCTGCGCTATGGATGCAAATACACTGCGAATATAATAAAAAAATAATACTTATGACGGTTCGTTTAATTTAAAATATGCTTTTTTATCGTCTAAAATCCGTTTAAAACGATTTTAAATTACAACATTGTATATAATACTGTCCTAGCGGCTAGAATTAGTTTGCGCATTTCCGTCCCCACACTTCAGTCCCATTTGCCGAGATTTATCCTCATACCGCCGCGTAAGATGTTTACACATCAAAACTGTTTAGAAACAACCGTAAAAATAATTAAAAAAAGCAACGGGGTTTAAATCCGGGCCGCCGCCGATAGTCGCTGAATTGAGACCTAAACCTCTAGACCACGACGGCTCATGCTACAAATTGATTACATCGAGAAGCTTTTTATGATCCTTTACACAAATAGAGCACTATGTGAAAATCAACCTCTCCTATTGTTCGATCCATCTCGTATTACAATATGTTTTCGTGATGCAATCAATTTGCGGCAAGAATTCTCGTGGTCGAAAAGTTTATATGGCTGGGTCTCATCTGGACCGCCCGGGTTCAAACCCCGTTGCTTTTTTATATATTTTTTTAAGATTATGTTTCTAAACAGTTTTTTCTTGATTTTAGGTATGTCTTGGGTTATTTTGGGTTAGCACCTGGTTAGTTTCCATTTCTTGAGCCCCCGTAGCGAGCCAAGTGAGCGGGGCCAATAGGAGATGTCGATTTTTTACATAGTGCTCTATTTGTGTAAAGGATCTTAAAAGGCTATCGAGAAGACATCAAATCGCTCGAGTCAACAATACCTACACTAGATGGCGCTGAAGACGCTTTTACCTTGATGGCAGCCAAAACAATTACTGTCGCGAGACACTCATGTCTGTGAATACATTATACATTCCACGCAAGGCACTATGTGTGTGGTATCAAAAATTTAGTGGGGTCACTAGACGCTTGTTCCCTTAGACAAAGAAAAAAAGAGGACAGATAACATGGGAAAAAGCCTGTTACCAGCTGCCACATAAATTACTGGGTAACTTTAATAAATTAATTGAACTTATAAGTAATAAATAATAATTAATAAGTTAAAGTAATTTTCAGTCGTAAAATAATATAGCCATCTTATAGATAGAGTATGAAATAGTATATTAAGATACTAGTTTTAAAAGACCATATTTTATCGCACGAGCGCGAAATTAGGAAACGACCCGCTTTCGGGGAGTTTCTTAAGGTGCGAGTGCGCTAAATGTCTTTTAAAACGTCTATTTTATACTATTTTTTCTATTTTGCACGTTTTTTAATGAAAAATATTAAATTTGTTCAAGTCGCGATCAAAAGTTTGACAGCCATCTTGTCACTTTTGACGTCTGTATTATTAGGAATCCCATTCATAACGGTGTCGAAATTTTTGCTAGTGAGCCTTGACATTGAACAATTTTATTAATATCATAGCAAACAGTCAACAAAAGTAGTGTCCAAAAGAGCTTCTTTTCGACACTACTTTGCATATCGAAAAGACTTCTTTATGACACCAAAATAGAAAAAATATATTACCTACGCCTCTGTTGAATGACTCTCCTTGAAGAAGATTTATGGCTTTATTGATTATTTGATGACTGAAAATATCCAAGATCTGGTATCAAATTAATCTCGATAATTACATAAACATCCCTACCATGATATACTCAGAGGTAACACAATGTGTGCATTATGCATTATTATTAAAGCAAGAAATATGCAAATAAACTACAAGGTCAGCAGACAATAATTACCTGTGAAAAAAATTCCAGGTTCCTTCTCACTTCGACTCTTGCAACCATATGCCGAATAATTTGCCATTATGAATCTTAGTTTTTATCTCCCTTTGTTCAAAAACTCACCAAATAACTGCAAAATAACACCGCCACAACAATAGATATGTTTCCCACATAAATAATGGCCGCCGCTCTAAAAAGACTTCAATTTCAGTACATTGGCCCAGATAAACCCACACCAGATGCAAAAAATCGGCAAATTCCTCGCCAGCCAACTTTAGCCTTGACGTGGCGGTTATACACCAAATAATCTGAGTATGATTATAGATTTTTTCTTCAAAATTAAAATAGTTGGTCCGCACCATTAAATGAAAACGTGTTTTGTTGGTGGACTAATTCAGGAAAAATAAAAATTTGCAATAGACAATCAATTTCTTTTTTCCCAACAGGCGGTCATGGAAATCTTGTGTTACTATGGCTGCTCTGACTTTTTTTACAGAAATTCCCTTAATACGCTTTATTGTATGCTGATTTAAGATTATTTCAACATTGAAAATGTTTCTGTTATCCTAATATAGGGCCTCAAATAGTAAAAAAGTACATGCTACATTTGCCACATGACGTCATACGCATGAGAGATCGTGTTAGTTTGTTTATTTAAACTTAAATTTGATCATAAGGTATCGGAATCCGTTCAAATGACTAAAATAAATTGGAACTAACTGAAACTAACCGAAAGTTGATTGAACGACTAACCAAAAGTAACCAAAAGCACCAAAACGGGCTAAAACGGATCGGAACAGGTTACAAACATTAAAATAAGTTAAAACTAACCAAAACGAGTCAAATTTTAAACTAGCCAAAAAATTAAATTTGATTAAAACATATCGGAACCGATTCAAACGTCTGATATAAATTGGAACTAGCTAAACGTAACCGAAAGTTGATTGAAGAACTAACCAAAACTAACCAAAATCAAACAAAAGCACCAAAACGTGCTAAAATGTTTCGGAACAGATTCAAAATATTAAAGTAAGTTAAAACTAACCCGAATTAACCGAATATTGGCGACTAAGCTAAACTAACAAAAAACATTAACATTGGTTATAACGTATCGGAATTGGTACAAATGACTAAAATAATTTAAAACTAACTGAAATCAACAGAAAATTTATTGAACGACTAACCAAAAGTATCTAAAAGCATCAAAAAGGGCTAAAACGTATCGGCACAGATTAAAAATATTAGATTAAGTTGAATTTAACCGAACTCTGGCGACTAACTTAAATTGACCAAAAACATTTAAACTGGATAGAACGTATCGCAACCGGTTCAAATGACGAAAATAAATTGGAACTAACTGAAAGTTGATTGAATGACTAACCAAAACTAACCAAAAAACTAAAATTGGTAATAACGTATGGGAGCCGGTTCAAATGAATAAAATAAATTAAATCTAACTAATAAACTAACCAAAAGTTGGTTAAACGACTAACCAAAACTAACCAGAGGTAAACAAAAGCACCAAAAAAGGCTAATTTTCAGTTAGTTTTAATTTATTTTAGTCATTTGAATCAGTTCCGATACGTTATACTTAATTTTAGTGTTTTTGGTTGGTCACCAAAACTCGGTTAATTTGTATTAGTTTTAACTTACTTCCATAATTTTAATCGATTTCGATACGTTTTAGCCCGTTTTGGTAGTTTTAGTTACTTTTGGCTAGTTTTAGTTAGTCATTCAATCAACATTCGGTTACTTTGGGTTAGTTACTTAATTTAAAACTTTTTATCAGGTCCGATAGGTTTAGCCCTTTTTGGTGTTAATGGTTACTTTGGATTAGTTTTGGTTAGTCATTCAATCAGCTTTCGGTAAATTTTAACTTATTTCAGTCATTTGAACCGGATCCGTTACGTTATAACCAATTTTAATATTTCGGTTCATTTTAGTTAGTCGCCAAAATTCGGTTAATTTTGGTTAGTTACTTATTTCAATACCTTTAATCAGTTCCGATACGTTTTAGCCCTTTTTGCTGTTTATGGACACTTTTGATTAGTTTTGTTTTGGTTAGTCATTCAATCAGTTTTCGGCTAGTTTTAATTTATTTCAGTGTTTTGAACCGGATCCGATACGTCATAACCAATTTTAATGTTTTAGTTAATTTTAGTTAGGCACCAAAATTCTGTTAATTAAAGTTAGTTTCAACTTACCTTAATAATTTTAATATGTTCCTATATGTTTTAGTCCTTTCTGGGGATTTTGGTTAGAATTGGTTAGTCATTCAATCAACTGTCAGTTAATTACAGTTGATATTAATTTATTTTAATCATTTTAACCAGTTCCGATACGTTATTAACAATTTTAGTGTTTTTGGTTATTTTTGGTTAGTCACCAAAATTCGGTTCATTTGGGTTAGTTTTAATATTTTTAATCTATTTCGGTACGTTTAAGCCCGATTTGATGCTTTTACTTACTTTTGGTTAGTCGTTTACTTTGGGTAAAATTCACTTAGTTCCAATTTATTTTAGTCATTTGAACCAGTACCGAGACGTTATAAGCATTTTTAATGTTTTTGGTCAGTTTTGGTTAGTCATCAATATTCGGTTAATTTGGGTTAGTTTGAACTTACTTCAATATTTCTAAGCTGCATTTACATTCAATTTGAAGTCAAATTCAAGCTGAAATTTGCCTGCTTGTCATATGGTGACAGCACGTAGTATTTACATTGGACAAAATTCGAAGTTGACTTTGAAGTGCACTTTGAATTTTGTTAAGCTGCTTGCCAGGCGCAAGCAGAAAATAAATTTGTAGATTAGATTATTTTTGTTTATCCCCTTGTCAATGATATCTTAATAATCTTAATGTTGCTTTGTTCAGGTTGGGTCTAATTTATCTATGGTATAGGTAAATTTCAAATTTGTGTTAAAATAAATTAACATTTGTATCAAACAATTCGCACACATGTAAAGTGAACTATGAAGGGCCCATTTTGATGAAAATGATTTTTTTGAAGGCACTGTAATTGAAGAAAACGATTTCAACGAGGAATTGTTCTTAAAAGTGATTTGTAATTATCTTGCAATTTACAGCACACAAAATAAAACATTCCATACGTACAATTACGTAACCTAAAAATTCGTTCAATGTAAATGACATATTTGCGAATTGCACTTTTACTTGTACTTCAAATTGAATGTAAATGCAGCTTTAATCTATTTTGATGCGTTTTAGCCCGTTTTGGTGATTTTGGTTACTTTTGGTTAGTTAGTCGTTCAATCAACTTTCTGTAAAGTTCAGTTAGTTTTATTATATTTTAGTCATTTGAACCGGTTCCGGTACATTCGTTAGTCGCCAAAATTCGGTTCGTTTTGGTTAATTTTTAACTTTACTTTAATTTTTGTAACTTGTTCCGATAGGTTTTAGCCCGTTTTGGCGCTTAACTTTACTTTAATTTTTGTAACTTGTTCCGATAGGTTTTAGCCCGTTTTGGCGCTTATGGTTAATTTTGGTTAGTGTTCCAATCAACTTTCGGTTAGTTTCAGTTAGTTCCAATTTTTTTAGTTATTTGAACCGGTTCCGACACGTTATAATCAAATTTGATGTTTTCGGTTAGTTTTGGTTAGTCGCCAAAATTCGGTTCGTTTTGATTAGTGTTAACTTAATTCAATTTTTGTAACCTGTTCCGATACGTTTTAGCCCGTTTTGGTGCTTTTGGTTAGTTTGGGTTAGTCGTTTAATAAACTTTCGGTTAGTTTCAGTTAGTTCCAATTTATTTTAGTCATTTGAACCGATTCCGATACGTTATAATCAAATTTAGGTTTAAATCAACAAACTAACACGATCTCTCACGCGTATGACGTCATGAATGTGGCAAATGTAGCATGCACTTGTTGACGATTTGAGGCCCTATACTAGGAAAACAGAAACATTTTCAATCTTAAAATGCATTTTTAGATTGTCAGACATGCAAAATAGATTGGTTAAAACAAAAGTTCCGATATCATAATAATACAAAAATTTCCCATATGTGGCCAATATTCTGGCGGACACTGTATAACATTAGCTGGATTTAAAAAAGATTTAACTATATTGTATCTGCCAGTTTTCAGATTTAATTGAATTTCGTGCTCATTCGATTTTAGAATATGCAATAATTTTGGAAATAAGTCTGCTGGAATGTGCATTAAACAACATTTATACATACCTTTCAGGTTCGCGGGGTAATTTAAATAATGATTTTTCGCCACCGCTTCTAGTAGAACAATTCAATAATGCACAATAACCAGGAGGCATTTTTAACAAAAGTAAAATAAAGATTAATTATTTTTCGTAACACTCTCGGACTAAACCAAAAGACTTGCGTGGCTCGCGTTCAGAATCACACTAGAGCTTGCCGTGACTATTTCTTGGGATGGGTGGCCATCCCAAGGAGGCGAAGCTTTAAACGAATTCCTGTTTCATGCGTTAGGTGGGAGGTTTCGCATCTGGTGTGGGTTTATCTGGGACATTGGCTTAATGTCATGAGCGGTATCCTTACTCTTACCTAATCTAAGCTTGTTCCACAGTCCACATGTTGCCAACTTAGGTGGCGTTGTCTGCGGATTTTCGGCGGCTGGCTGAAAATGTTTGGGGGAGTGGAGCTACTAGTTTATTTCTATTATGGCTTAACTCCTTGTTTACAGTAACCTTAGCCGAGTTCGGTAATCCTGTCAGAGATGTGACGGATTTTTTGTCACGTGACCACAGATCGGACGGAGTGATCTTGAATAAACGAACGGTCAACGGTATAGATGGGTACAGATCGTTGTCAAGTCAAATGTGTCAAACGTCATTCTGCATTGTCTGGATTTCATTTCAGAGACTAAAAACCCATGATACAGGCTGAGTTCTTTCATTTTAAAACAAATTACTTAGCAAAATCTAAAATATATTTATAAACAAAACAGATCAAGAAACAACTTTAAATGTAAACTTACTTAATCTCACAAATTCAGATTGCTCGCTTTCATCGGTCAAAATTCTCCGAGCAAAAAGATCGTCATCGGATCGTTCCGATTTTAATTACCGAACGGTTCAGATTTATTTCCCCTACATCTAGATGTCATAAACGAACGATTCCGATTAATCCGATCGATCTGAGGTATATACCCATATACGTATATACCGAACGCGACTATTCTTCAAGCTACATTTCAGTGACACGGTCATAGGGTACAAAAACACGTAAATGTCTATTCGCGTCTATACACAGGAATATGACTTTGGCTCCCTGGCTTCGGCATGCGCAGAATACGAGTGACGAATCAATCCTAGCGGCCTAGTGGTGCAGTGGTTAGAGCATTTGCTTGTCATGTGGGCGGCGTGGGTTTGATTCCCTTCGGGTGGCAGTGCATTTTTTTCCTCCTTTTTTAAGATTATGTTTGCTTTTTTTAATTTGGTTTAGCTTGGGTTAGTTTAGTAAGATTATGTTTGCTTTTTTTTTAAATTTGGGATAATTTGGATTAGTTTCAGTTAGTTGGGTTAGTAAGATTATGTTTGCTTTTTTTTAATTTGGGTTAGCTTGGGTTAGTTTCAGTTAGTTTTGTTTGGTTGCGCCCCGGAGCGAGCGAAGCGAGCGGAGGGCCATGCGTGAAGTCCTAGACACTTATAAACGAACGCACCCATACTCTGCGCATGCGGAGCCAGGGAGCCAAAGTAATATTCCTGTGTGTAGACAGGAGTGAAATGTCTGTCCGTCATGTCAGTTCGTCACTTGACTTGACATCTTGACAAAAGACATAACAAGAAGTAAATTCTGTGCCGATGTTTTTATAATTTGTTTTTGTATTTGTAGTTTTTCTTAAAAATTTTTAGTGTTTTGATTATTCTCAACAGTTCAATACTAAAAGAAAATATCGTTGTGTTCCATTCTGTAGGTTCAAACTGTATGTTAGGTTAATTTTAATATAATGGCGTCATTTTAGAGCCTGGTTTGATCAGAGACTATTAATTTTGAAGCATTAGGGGGTTGAGATGGAGATACCTTTCAAAAGCGTATTAGACTACATAAGAAATTTCTTTTCCATTCCTCCACTGGAGAAGGACCGTAAAAGACGGTAAGTGTGTCACAGTAGTTGAGGGAGAATAAATTTTCTTTCAATTAATTGCAACCTCCAGGGTGAAAGTTGGAGCACAAGGTTTTATTAAACTTGATGTCGGAATTCTAAAAATTAAATAGAAAATAGTTTAAAACTAAACCAAATCAAAACTACTTGATTAGGTTAGTTATGGGTTGTTTTCGGTAATAGTTTCATATCTTTATTAAAACTTCAATGCTTTTTAATATAAATTGTTAGAAATACTTCTAGTATGAAGAATTTGGCGGAAATCCACGCTTGGTACTATTTAGTTGATTTTAGGCTGAAAACCATAAGGACTTGAATGAAACAATTACTCCCCAGCAATTATTTCATATAGATCCTGATTAAAATTTCAAAGTTTGCCATAACATAAGCAGAGTAAGAGTAGGTAACTCTATTTAGGCAAGATGGCTAATACATATACAAATCTAAATTAAAAAAAAAACATTATTCTACTTGTCTAATTTCACAATTTACAATTTAACGGTATTCTTAACATAATTCAATATCTTTTACAATTTTAATTTCTTTAGGCAAATCAAATTTTAGTCCATTATAGTATAAATAGTTTTGTGAAAAAGTTGAAAATCAATATAAAGCCCGGGATAGACGCTCCGTCATGGCCATCAACTTGCTTGCACAAACTTAAATTGTGCGATTTGTTGCTGCGTTAGTGCTGATAAGTCGACAGACTTATTAAATTTGTACAGACAATTGTTTGGCTTGAATGAAATCAATCCTGCCAGATTTTTTTCGTGCATTTACAGACTTGTCTAGCGGTAAATTGTAATGTGTGGCAGTTCTTGCAACTTATTAATTCCGTTTTCTAGTCTTCTAGAGATTATCCTTGTGCAGGGTGCATATGTATTTTCAAAAATTTATGAAGAAAAAAGAATAGTTGAGAAAGTATGTCGGACCTACGTCTAATGTCAAGAGACTTCCTCACAGATCTCATTAATTTATATCGAGAAAATCCATGTCTTTGGAAGGTAAAAGGTGAAATCCAAAGAATACTCAGACAAACACAAGAAAAATGCGGTGTATGAGATACTTATAGAAAAATTAAAAGAGCTAGATCCCGCAGCCAATAAAGATACAGTAACATTATTAAAACAAAGAATATCAAGTATTAATCTTACTGAAGTATAGCTACTGCACTGCAAGCTGCAAGGCAACTCTCATAGCCCTGTTCTGAATTTTTTGTAGGTTTAATACCTCAGTTTGATTCAGGAAATAGAACAAGGTACCTTGGTACTCAAAGTGTGGGGAACGTTTATAAAGAGTTATCCTCGTATTTACAGAAATAAAATTACCTAACCTAGATAGGAAATAAACTTTTTTTTGCTGCTTTTTTTATGGTATACTGCAAATGGTCTTCAAAACGCAGTTGGGAGTCCACAATAGCTCCCAAGTATTCCATCTTAGTAACTTGTTCAAGCTTTTCTTCATTTGTAAAGATATTTAAATTCGCTATGTTGGGGTTTGGAACCTTCGGCAAAATGCATTAAAACGGTGTTTTATCCACAATACCGAAACAGAATTATTGCACTCGACATGCATTTCGCTAACCGTGTTAGCATCATCAGGAGATGATTAAAATTAGAATATTTAAATTTGTTAGTCATTTGAATTTAGTTTGAGGCTATTGATTCCCATCCATTTATACAGTATTTTTAAATCATTATTGAATCTGTTCTCTATTATTTTAACATCTTTATGCCTAACATATGATAAACATGTAGAACACATTCTGTTCAAGCTTAGTAAAGTATGTTACACTCTTAGGATTTTAGGTAAATATGTAGATCATAAAACCAAAAAAATAGTGTATTACGCCAACTTTGAGTCTCATATTAGATATGGAATCATTTTGTATGGGAACTGCAGGGACATTGAAAGGCTTTTTGTGTGCCAAAAGAGAGCCTTAAGAATAATTTTAGGTTTATCAACTAGGGAATCATGTAGAGGTAGGTTTAAACAAAACAGGCTGCTCACTGTCACTGCAATATACATACAGGAGTGTGTGTTGTTCCTTTTTAGGAACAGGTCGCTGTTCGGGAGTAGTGAACCACAAAAGATGCACCAAACACGAACGATTAATTATAATTACCCTAAACATAGGTTAAAAATATCAGAAAATGGTGGTTACTACTCCTGTATAAGAATGTTTAACTCTCTGCCTCATGACATAAAAAACATAGATAGTATTAGAATTTTAAAAAATGTTTTGTTCAATTATCTATTAAACATAGAGCCATATGGCCTCCGGGAATATTACAGTTTTGTAACAAGTAGTTAAGCCATTTAACAAAATTTGTTTGTTGACACTATTTTATGTTTACATAATTCCGAAATAAAGATGTTTTATTATTATTATTATTATTAATATTGTATCATCTGCAAATGAACTTATGCAACACTCATTTATTATAGTTTTCATGCTATTTATATATAGAATGAAAGGAATAGGCCTCAATACGGAGCCCTGGGGTACACCATAAGATTTGTCTTTCACTCAAAAAATTTCCACCATATTTCGTCTTTTGAAATCTTTTCATTGGGTAGCTTCTAAACCATTTGAAAGTTATTCAGCTAAGTCCGCATTTTTCTAGTTTTTCACATAGTTTATTTCGGTCTATTGTCTCAAATGCCTGACAAAATTCAATAAAGACAACCCTCACTGGCTCCCCCCCCCCCCAAGTCCATCCTGCCATTCTGAGACAAGATACTGCAATGCTCTCTGGCACGAGTGACCCTTCTTAAATCCTGATTGCTCTTTATTCAATACTCCATATTTTTCCAAATGTTTTTCTAACTGGAGCTTTACAACCATTCCCAGCACTTTCTCATATATTGGCAAAACATTAACTTTTTTTTTTTTTTTATGGCAGTGGCACACACACTAAAGGTAGATCCTATGGCGCTCGACGAGCGATGTGTGTACGAAGATGTTGGTCTATATTCTGATATTTTGTTTGTTCAAGTGACTTTGGGAATAGGGATAACTGGAAGTTTTCCAATTTATGGGAAAAATACCTCTTTTTTAGGAGTAATTTATTACATTTACCATTGTTTGTCCCACTACTTCATACCCATTCTTTAAAAGAGAAACACTTATACTTTCATCAGTTCCTGTTTTATTTGGTAAACTCATTACAAATTTCATTAATTTTACATAATCTGTAGGTTCAAAGACTTTCCATTTCTGTAAATTTTCATCATTGTTTAATCCAGAATTTATACATTTATCATAATTTATAGATCTAACTATATCTTTTATACTCAACTATGTTGGGGTTTGGAACCGTTGGCAACATGCACTAAAACGGAGTTTTATCCACAATACCGAAACAGAATTATTGCACTTGACGCGCGTTTCGCTAACCATGTTAGACACATATGAAAGTATGAAAATTATTAAATTTAAGAATAGTATAAATAGAGATAGAGAGCCTATTCCGTATAGTCCATTGTATTGGTTGATCGAGTGTGACTAGTGGGATTCCAGGATTGGTCCCTTTGGTTCCGCTTGATTAAGCAAACATTTAGTATAAAAGGAGTTAGGTAGAGTTTTAAATTTAGTTTTAATCATCTCCTGATGATGCTACCATGGTTAGCAAAACGCGCGTCGAGTGCAATAATCCTGTTTCAGTATTGCGGATAAAACTCCGTTTTAGAGATCTTTTATACTGTCTCTAAAAGAATCATTAAATGTTTTTTCACCTGACACCTGTTCACCCTCATGCACTACACTTTCCAGCACTGTTTTCCACATACCTCTTGGATCATGCTTGTTTTGTTCTATTTGTTCCTCATAATAATTCTTTTTTGAGTGTTTAATTAACTCTGTTACTGCATTTCATGTTTTTCGGTATTTTACGCAGTCTTCATGCTCGTTAGTAAGTTTTGCTTTTCTATAGCAATTATCTCTTTCTTTCAAGAGATTTTTTATTTCCTGTGTATACCAGTTGTTTTCAATTTTATTGGGGTTTATTGTACATATGCATACTTTTTGGTGCCACTCCGTCAAGAGCTGTTACCATAACCTGCACAAAAATATCTGGGTCTGAGTGATCTCCTATGCAAACAGTCTTCAGCTCTTCTCTAAAGAGATGATAATCAATTTTTTTTCTTCTTTTTATTTCAGTAAGTTTTTTAGTTTCAGTTTGTGTTTTCAATTAGGGCTGGGCGATTATTGAACGTAATAATCGATTTTCGATTATTTGTAATAATCGAATATTCTCGATTAATCGATATATTATCGAAATAATTGATTAATCAAATCTGGTGTGATAGCAACAAGCTGTCTTTCAACATATCCAAGACCAATGTGTTAAACTTCAATTGCTCTCTCTCTCTAACATCTCTATGTGGTGATGCTATACTTCCCAGTGCTAGTGCGAAATTTCTTGAAGTTACGATTGATGCAAGCCTCAAATTTGAACAACATATTGTGGACCTTTCGAGCAAGCTGGCATCAAGTTGCTATGCGTTGAGAGTTCTCTCTGATCATTTGGAGCTGTGTGTTCTAAGGAGTGCTTACTTTTCGCTGGTGGAGTCTCACATCTCCTATGGGATAGCATTCTAGGGCTGTTGTAGTGCTGCAAATCTCAACTCTATTCTTATGTTACAAAATGTTAGGTTTATGCTTAAGATCCCTTTTAGACAATTTTGTAAACCGCTCTTCATTTCTAATAAAATTCTGACTGTGCCTTGCCTATACCTGCGAGAAAGCGTTTGCTTGGTCTACAGGACGCACTATGACCAAATTTCTGCTGCCAGGCCCTATTCTACAAGACAATTGAACTACGTTCCACTCCCTATCCCTGGAAGCACCCTAGTGAAGAAGTCTTTCATATACATTGCCAAAAAGGCTTTCAATTTCTTACCTAGAAACATAAGGGCTTTGAGTTCTTACAAGGCTTTTAGAGGCAGGGTAAGGGAGTTGCTCTTAACAAGAGCTTATTATAGTATAGAAGAATTCTTTGTGGACGCTCTCTGATGCATATTATATAATTAATTTTATCGTCTATACATATTGTTGTGAATTAATGCTCGTATGTTTGTTTTTATTTTTTTTTTATTTTGTTTTATATTGTATTTTATTGTTTTTATTTTATATATTTTTTAGCCTTGTCCTTTAACAGTTTCTCCTATGTTCAGATTATTATTTATTATTTTTTAATTATGGCTTGCACACAACAAATTTTTACTTGTTTGATACAAATAAAGCTATTTTTGATTGATTGATTGAATTGAAATAATCGATTAACTGATATAACCTAGATTGTCGATAACCGAGTGAATCCATTAATCGAATTAATCAATTATTAATACAAACACCGGACAAAACAGTATATCTGATAAAGTGAATACAAAATGGTTTGTACATTCATATATATTAGTGTTTAATAATCTATTAGATCACTTGAGTACGCATTTGCAAGCCATTTTAAATTGAATGATCAAGGTGCTACAACTTTGCAAAGTGGGATAACTATTAACTTCTAATAAATGGAAGAGAATTTAAAGAAGATATTTTCTACAAACTTTTATTACTTATAAAAATCATAAATTCAAACACCCTTTCAGAGGGAACACTGGAGGCTTGTACTGTTAGAAACTCTCAAACTAACCCAATCTAACACAACCAAATTCTCAATTTAAATACATAATTTAAGACTATCCTATACTGCTAACACTCCGTTAAGGTTATGTGTTGGTGTTGTACCTAACTATGCAACAACTGAAGCCAGACTGTCAGAAAATGGCACGTTGAAATGAGCATCTATTGACTAAATTAGTAACAGATATTATTAACAGAGTCCAGAGATTCTAATTACACTGTGATATTAATTTGGAATTTTAAAAACTATATCTGTTGTAGAGTAGTTGGTAGCAGTGGGCAAAAAATTGATTAATCGATTAATCGAAATAATCGATTAATAGAAATAGGTAATCAATTAATCAATATTCTCAAAAAAGTTAATCGATTAATCAATTATTTTCCCACCCCTATTGTCAATTCTGTTAGCATTAAAATTGCATGATCTGTTACTTTGGGGTGTTTATTACTTCGATCGCTATGTCTTCATTTGTGATAACCAAGTCATTAAATGTTATTTCACTTCTCGATCATTTAGGCATTGACAATGGACAATTGACTACCGAAAAAGCAAACAAGTGCCGGATAGGTAGTAGAACCTGTTGGAGTGTAGAGGCAAAATTGGGCATATAAAATATCTATTTAAATTTATTGCAGAAACAATAATTAATACAACACATGCAATGCACTTATCAGAATTTATTAGGGTAGCGGGTCCAATGATTAATAGATATCATTGGCTTATTGCCATTCCGGAAGGTAACGTTGAATTTGTACAGGAACTACTGAAAAGAGTATAAAGGCTAAACTTATTAAAACAGAGAATGGAAAAGGAACGCTGGCTCCGACGACATGCTCAATGGAATGAATTTCATATTGACGATCTAACTAATTTTCCTCGGTTGACCTTAGAGTATTTTATTACAATTGTATATTTTACCAAAATAAGTTCATTTAATTAATTTTTTGCATTCTAACTTAATCGTGTTACATCAGAGGTTATAAATAAATTATTATTTCGCGGTATTTGTTCCCAACTGAAATGAAACTCTCTGTGAATGCAAATGAATAATTTTTTATTACTGTGTACATTTTGTGAAAAAGTGGCTTAAAGTTAAGCAATTTACTAAGAAGTAGTATCTAAGTAATAAAACGTATAAACGTATTAAAAAATTCTAACATTTGTCCGGTCAAAATCTACACGCCAGCTTTTCTGAATCAAAATTATTATAATTATTTATTTAATGACCGAAAAAGAGAAGAATATTCAAAATATGCAAAATTATCATTTGTTTAGCAGTACAGAAAAGACGAAGGTGTATTTACAGCAATATTTTTAACCTCAAAGTTTTCTGTTCATGCCACCCTGTATACAAATATTATACATATCTTAATAGCAGGACTTATTGTCTATACTCTATATATATATTTTTTGTTTTTGAAATGATTGTAATTTAGAAATATCTTTAAATCTTACAGGATTCATATTTACCTACATAAAATAGCCATTTTTAGCGTCCTCCACTGGCTAAACCAGTCATACGATTAAGTTTAGACTAGAAATTTATTGTCGATTTACACAACATATAAAGCTTGTATTAAATTTCACTGAGGGCCAATTTCTTAACATTCTGTGCTAGGTTGTTTAAAGTGAATGTAAAAAATCTAAGAGAGGTTTACTACTGATTACAGAATACTACAGCTCCTCATTATGAATTCTTGTTCTAGTTCAAGTCGCAATTGTTTAATTTGTATATTTCAAGCTAAATTTCTATAATGGTTTTCTCTTCATGCATTATCCTTGACATCAGACGCTTCGGAGGAAAATTTTGAATGATAGTAGCCACCGATAGAACGGGATGGTTGAAAATGGTGAATGTTTTAACCATAATATATATTTATGCAATATGTATTAATTTCTCGGTCTCTACCAACCGCTTTGACATATCTTTAATTCCTTATGGGTTAATATATGTAATCACATGTTCAGCCACTCCATTAAGTATATTATAAAACGTTCGTAATACTATCCACTGCTTTTCAAATATTTTATAAGTAAAATTGGCAACAGTTGGATATAGCTCCATCATAGAAACCACTGCCACAAACCACTTCATTCAAGATTGCCATAAATTTGATTAGACAATATTCCAGAAACATTCGGAATGGAAGAGCTAATTGAGGTGCTGGGTGAATAAAAGGTAAAATGACACACATTGAGACACAAATTGAGAAAGAAGCTATCACTCTATTGCCAGTACAGTGTCGATAGAAAAACAAATCTATAGACTTTTTGATATTAGATTACAAATTAGTCGATCTTTTATCAGGCTTTATTCTTCTTGGTTCATCCAACATTTTACTCTAACAGGACAAAACGTCGAATCTTCATCTTACTTAATACATTTCAGAACGGATGCACTTTATATATACTTCCTAAACGATTATTTTTTGTTTCTGTTCACATGATTTTCTTAGTTTTGACACCTTACACGATTTCCCAAAAAAATTAAATTAAATTAAATTTCGATAATGAGGATATATCCCATTATCCCTATATATTCATGTTTGTATAAATTATGCAATATGGTTTTGGCACTGTTCACTAGCTAAAACTAAAATGACTTCCAAATTGTTAAAACAATTAAAAAAAAGCAATTCGGGGTATGGTTCTAGCGTTTTAGAGTTCACGGAGTTTGGTTTAGGCTTTTCGGTTCAAATTACATGTGATGATCCCACTTTTTGACCATCTAGATATTGGGCATTTGGTTTTAAATCCGGGATTTCGAGTAAAAATATAAATTAGATACTTAAAGTTAAACACGATGAAACATTTAAACTTGTTATATAAGGTATATGAACGGGGATAGGAATGTTCATTTGACACTGAAAGTATAGCTTGATTATAAAAATTACAAGTACTTTTAAATATTATCTGTTCCTCCTAATTATTTACGTTGAGTTAACTAAACAATGCTTATCTGAATAGCAATATTATTATTAATTTGACTACATTTGTAAAACAGAAATACTTTATAGGAAAACGCACTAAAAAAAGATAATACAATACCAACATCGTAAGACATAATATTCAGTAGGAAATTAAAAAGTTACTGAAAAGAAACCAAAACCACATGAAAGATTCCAAAAATTGATAAGAACAATGTGTCAAATGGTAGCTGTATGTGTTTCTTGCATAAATCCGTTCATTGAATTTTACTTAACATAATTTTTTCAGGGGTTCGGGATGGAGTCATTGAAACTACCACTTGAAATAATGTTTAGATACTCAAAGGGCGACGCCGTTGATTTAGCTTAGTATAATAGAATATCATCTATTGAGGATAAATAATAATAAATATGTAGGTATCATATTTTTACAGGTCAATAAAAAATTTAAGATAATACACAAAAGTTATTTATTTGTCAAGAGTGAGTTATAATGATGCAGCAAAGCAGATCATTTTTTACTGTTGCTTAACTAAGAGAAGCATTGTAAAATTTTTCTTTTCTGACAAAATATTTGTAGTGTCACAATTAAAATTAAATATAAAAAATCTGGCACAGATTGTATTTAAAATGTAACAATAATTTAGATGCTTTTTCGTTACCTAGTCTATTTCTATCTGACCAAACTGACAAAATGAGAATTATTATTAGTTTCTGGAATGTTTGGGATCTCCATCAATGTTCTGCAATCACATTTACGCTTGAAAATACTCTAACTTGCTTATTCATGACAATAATCCAGATTGATACATAACAGTTTCAAAGGAGTTAAAGTACATACAAAGTCAATGGAATAGAGCATAAAAACTGGGACTCTGGTTATAACAGGCATCTTCTTTATGAAGCATGGACGTGCAACAATAGGAATGGAAAACTATTTTAGAAATTAATTATTTTTATTTTGTGTTTACGAAACCAATTGCAACTTTAGCGGCGCAGCATTTAAATTATATTACACAAAATTATTCCCAATAATTTTCATATATCTACCCGGACATATTTTTTTTAAAATCAGTGTTATATTAAAGCACTTACCCGTTTATCATTTTATTTGTGTGAATTCCGCGTAAAATAGTATGACCATGTGCTTCCAATACTTTGCCGATTACATATTCCTTTTTAAAGTTATCTTTATTATAGCTTCCAATAACACTTTTTTGTAGCCTTTTGAAGAATTTCCATGTTTTTACTTTCCCGAATAATTTCATGCTTCTTTGTGCTGCTATTGGGAACTTTGTTGCGTAGACGTGATTGATACATTTGGCAACAGTTGCTCATTAAACTACTTTTCAAATAGACTGGCGATGGCGGTCATATCTTCATGGTATTCAGTCGATGAGTGCTTTACATTTAAAGCGTTTAGGAACAAAACCTTTATTACTTTCTGCTGGTAGTATGATAACGCGTATGCCGCGAGAACAAGCTCCATTTAGTGTGCACTTATTACTATCATCCACCCAACCATATTGAACATGATCATGTATGTCGGACCAAAATTCTTCAAGGTGCACTCCATTTTTGATTGGCGGTATTCCTTAATTTTACGTAAATATTCTTGCCGCCATGCCACGATACGAGAAAAGGTTATCATATATTTAAATTCATAATTGGGATAATCCCGTAATTTATCCTGAATCATTTCTAATGTCGGGACTTTATTTTCTTTGTAAAATTGATCTACAACTCGGCGTGTAACTTCTTTGTCCTCATTACCAATTTACCAACTATATTAAAATAAGTTTCTTGGTTTGAACATGCTCCGCCATGAAATCGGCTTCGACATTGTCCGTTTCATTATCAGAAACATCAAAAGGTCTCCACAACGCCAACCTGATAAATTATTTAAATAACAACCGTACTAACAACACAATAAATCACAACTCTCGGGCCCGTTAGACACTCTCTAAAATCCCCCAAGAACGTAAAACAAACTAAATGTAATTCTTTCTATTTTAATAATTAAGCTACACCACTGCCAATGTTCTGATAATTTAGCGGGCAATGCAAAAATTCATTGTGTAATATTTACGTCTAGCAGTTTATATAATATTTCGTTTTATTTTACTGAAGTGTTCGGTTCTTATTTATTTAATAACATTTATTTATGTATTATTTATTTTCCATAGTGTTTGCAACAATTTTATTATACCTATTATTGTCAATGTGATTTTATTTAGCGCTATTCTGTTATTAGATGTATTCAATATATATTTCAACAAAAGGAACAAAGCTGTTTTCGACTTAAATTAAAGCAAATTTTGTGGCCACTGACAGTACTGAAGATGATACAAATTTACTTCAAAATACTTATAGTATTTGCACAGTCGATCCGAATATCTAAACAAAATAGTCACGTATCTAGTCTACTAAATTTACCAATATAAACCCAAATAAAAATGAACTAATTTTATCATGATTAATAATTAATAGTTTTACGCCAGCACTTTCCCAGACGGCCGCTTCTAGTCGATCATATAATATTTGGTGGATACAAAAATAAAATAATACCTAAACAAAGCGTGTGCACTAACTATGTGCGCATATCTGAAGTGAAACATCTATAACTTAAACGCCCTAGCCTTAGGCATATCGCAACGGATTTGGTTAAAAAGTAGTTT